>CM076574.1:460758299-460983816 GCA_034641835.2 Pinus albicaulis | reverse complement strand
TCCTTCTTTGCATGTCCCAAATGAGGTTGGGGTATAAGGAGTTAAGGCTTGATCTGGTGGAATCTTTGCAAGATCAGCCTCTCAACCCCCAATGGATTCCCATAGGGGATGAAAATAAAGATGCGGGAGCAGGAGATCCTATAAAAATATTTCTCGAGGAGGCCTCGAAAAAAAAAGGAACGCGATGATGGATAACTTTTCCTAGATCCTTCAATGACTGCCCACCAGTGGTGCAAATGCATCTAGCAGCCACTCTGGAGGCACGACTCCCTTTAAGGTACAAGTAAACTTTGACATTCCCATATTTTAGGGTCAAATAGATGCAGATGTCGTAGATAGATGGTCAAATATATTAGAAGGATATTTCTCGGTTCATGACTTTTCCGACTAAGAGAAGATTATTTTTACACTCCTCAAAGCGACCCCCCATGTCAAGGACTGTTGGGAAACCTATTGTGAGAAAAAGGAAGAGACATAACCCTCTTTGTTCTCTATCGTACCCACTTGGAATTATTTCTGAGATTCCATCAAGGAACAATAATATCCCGTGGGGAGCTATGAGGACAAGTACATACAATGGACCATGTTGCGCAACAAAGGGATCAAGATGTGCATGAGCTAATGAATCTGTTCCATATCGTACGCACAAATTTTGGTATCAAATATTCAGAGAAACATTTGGTGCTAAAGTATCATGGTTGTCTGCACAGATACATTCAGGAGGAAATGGAGTTCCTCGACATCTCCTCGCTTGGTATGGCATACCATTATGCTGCCAATATTGAGCATAAATTCAAATAGAAGAAGCGAGACTTTGGATCTGCGAATCAAAATCAAGGGAAAGGTGCCCCCAAACCACAAAACAAAGGACAAAGCCAAGGCATGGTGGCCCAAGACAACCTGCAAAAGACACAATCAAAGAACAACACCGTGAAGCCAAATAAGGACAGGGGAAAGTGGTGTGAGTTCCATAAGAGCTCCACTCACAACACAAATGAGTGTCAAGCCAAGCAGTCGCTGGTGGCTGAGATGAGGGCTTCTGAATCAGATGCATGCTCTGACTTTGAATCAGAGCCTGACAAGGTGAATGACAAATGGAAGCATATTATTGATGCAGAGCCTAATTCCACTATTGCCACTACGAAGATCTAGAAGGAGGAACCAGAAGATCCAGAGGAGGCAGAGCATCTCTTCCACTCCCAGATGTGGTAAAGGGTTCCCCGCTACAGTTCATTGTCGATAATGGCAGACAAAAGAACCTCATTTCAGCAGATGTCGTGAAGCAGTTGGGCTTGCCAACCACAATGCACCCACAACCATACACCATTGGTTGGCTTCACCAAGGACGGGATCTCTGAGTCAGCCAATAGTGCCACCTTCCATATAGCATCAAGCCCTTCACAGATGAGGTATTGTGTGACATTGCTCCTATTGATGTTCCTGATGTATTATTAGGCTAACCATACTTGTGGAAGCGACATGCTATGTATGAGTCCTGGCCTCACGCTGTTATTGTTAATTTTGAAAATAAGTTTTACAGGATACCATAGGTACCACTGCCTCCCACTATCTCTTTGGTTACTGCAAAACAATGTAGTAAGCTCATTTCCCAAACCAGGAATTTTTTTTTCCTAATGATCTGCCCCCAGTGCAAGAAGAAGACTGTGGCCACGACCTCCAGACATGGCTCCTCTGCACGACAACAAAAAATAGACAATGTTGTGGAGGAGTACAGGGACATCTTCACCTCACCCACAGGGGTGCCTCTACACTGTCAGGTCAAGCACCCCATTGACCTGACCCTAGGTGCCCCGCTACCCAATGGACTAATCTATAGGCGCTTTGTTTTGGAGAATGATGAAATCAAGAGGCAGATTCAGGAACTGTTGTAGAAAGGTCACATCCAACCAAGTTCATCACCCTGTGGGAATCTGATCATGTTGGTACAGAAGAAGGATGGGACTTGGAGACTCTGTATTGATTATCGGGCGCTAAACAAGATCACTGTCCAAAATAGGTACCCGATCCCACAGATTGATGACCTTCTGGACCAACTCAAAGGGGAAAAATATTTCAGCAAGATCGACTTGAAGTCTGGGTATCACCAGGTACCAATCGAACCCTCTGATGTGTGGAAGACTGCCTTCAAAGCCAAGGAGGGCCTTTCTGAATGGCTTGTCATGCCTTTCGGATAGACAAATGCTCCTGCAACCTTCATGAGGTTGATGGATGACATCTTGCGTCCATTCACCAACTCATTTGTAGTGGTATACTTGGATGACATTCTGATTTTCAGCTAGACTTGGGAAGAGCACCTCCACTACATATGAGAAGTCCTCCAAACACTGCGGCAACAAAAGTTGTGTGCCAATTTGGAAAAGTGCACTTTTGGCATGACCCAGGTTCAATATCTGGGATACATTATTAATGAAAGGGGGGTGCATGTGGATCCAGCCAAGATCCAAGTCATTCATGATTGGCTAGCCCCAACCACCCTATCATAGCTTCGCAGCTTTCTGGGTCTTGCTAATTTCTACCATAGGTTCATGTTGGGATTGTCTCATATCACTTGGCCCTTGATTCAAGTCACCAAGGGAGGAGCGAAAGAAAAATTCTATTGGTCGGAATCTCAACAGAAGGTGTTCGTAGAATTGAAACATCACCTCTGTTCTGCCCCAGTGCTCACATTACCAGACTTGTAACAACCATTTGAGATCGAGACAGATGCCTCTGACTATGCTATTGGGGCAGTTCTTACTCAATGGGGGCATCTAGTGGCATATCACAGTGAGACATTGTCTAACACAGTTCGAAAGTATCCCACTTATGACAAAGAAATGTATTCCATTGTGCAGGCTTGTCAACAATGGAAGCATTCCATTTTGGGGAAGGAGACAATCATCCACACAGACCACTGACCCCTACATTTCATACAGACACAAGGGAAGTTGCAGAATGATCACCATCAGAAGTGGTCCAAAAATTTGCAACAATTTCATTTGAACATCAAGTACAAGAATGGTAGCACTAATAATGTTGAAGACCACCTCAGCCAACCACCGATCGTCTCCATAACCACCGTTCTCAACTCTTGTGGGCATGAGACTTCTGATTAGCCGCTTCTCTACAAGAGCGATCCAGAATTCAGCTACACATAAACGACACTCTTGGGTGGTATGCAAGATCCAAATTTTCACCTCCAAGATGCACTATTATGTCACCTAGGGCACCTTTGTGTTCCTTCAAGCGAGCGTGCCAAGATGATATGGGAAGAACACTATAGTCAAGTTGCTGGGCATTTTGGGGTCGAGAAAATAGTGGCAGTACTGCAGAAGTATTTCTATTGGCTAAACTTTCGATAGGATGTCCGGAAGTACATCAGATCCTGCACTGCTTGCACCATTGCCAAATCGACCATCAAGAAGCAAGGGCTCTATACTCCGCTACCTACCCCTATTCGACCTTGGAAATCCATCTCCATGGATTCCATGTCAGGCCTTCCTTCTACTAAGCATGGAAATGACTGTGTTTTCGTGGTTGTTGAAAGATTCTCAAATATGGCCATTATGGCGGCCTGCAAGAAGAATATCACAGCAGATGCCACTGCTAAACTCTTCTTTGAATGGGTGTGGGTGAACTTTGGGATCCCACAGTCTATCATATCAGATCGCGACAACAGGTTCCTCAGCACATTTTGGTCCAGCCTCTGGTCAATGTTGGACACCAAGCTCACCAATTCCACAGCTTTCCATCCCAAAAATGATGGCCAGAGAGAGGACTTCAACAGGATGATTGTACACATTCTATGCATGTACAATTCAAAGCATCCACACAAATGGGATGAGAGCCTTCCCTATCTACAACGAAATTATAACCAGGCTCTCCACAGCTCAACCGGCCATTGCCCCTTTCAGGAGGGCTTGGGATTCCAGCCACTATGTCCCATTGACGTAGCCATGCCATTTGCAGCTACTCAGGCCGATTCAGCTCATGTCCAGTCTGAAGCTGACAAAGAAAACAACTTCATCAAGTGCATTTAGCACATCTGCCAACAGGTTCATGGCATATTGGACAGAGCCAATGCTAAGTACAAGCAACAACATGATCAACATCGGGTGCCACACAACTTCCAGGTGGGCGAAAAAGTGTGGCTAAATTTGCAGAAGGAGCACCTCACTAGACCCCACCACAAGATTCTCCCACTCCGATATGGGCTGTACACCATCACCAAGGCTATAGGGAACAATGTATTCGAGCTCAGTATTCCACCATTCCTTGATTTGCACCTAGTATTCAATGTAGACTGCCTTCGTCCCTACTTCCCACCTCTATTGGACACCTTTGAGATTGCAGAAGAACTCACACCAAAAGCGTTAAACCCAGAATGCATAGAACAGGCCACCACAGACTGTATCATGGACATGCAAATCAAGACCACTCACCGACAAAATATCCAACTGTATCGGGTTGTCAAAGCTGGCCAAATCCTGCACCAAGGCAAATGGTTCACCAGGGACCAAGTTCAATAGAAGTTTCCTCATCTCATGGAGGAACTCAACGCAATGGGGACCATTGCTTCCTAAGGGGGGAGGAATGATCCAGGTGGATATTGGTGGCCACCCGCCTATTCCACTTGGGGCCCCAATATTGTCTCTTTCAATTTTTTCACAACTTACTATTTTTAGCAGTTTTTCAGGTCCTAAACTTTCGGAGCCATTTTGAAGCCCCAAATGGAGATAGTATGCTGAAGTTACATCCCTGGGAAGTTGAAACACCAATTTACCCAAACGGGGCCCATAGTTTTGGCGCTTCATCTCCTAGGGTTAGGTTTTTGGACGTTTAGAGTTCTCCATTGTTTCTCCATAATAAATAGGTCCTCGTGCCTCATTGTAACATAGTTCAGAAGTCTATAGCCACCACATATCTTCTCAAAGATTCGCTACTAGCACCCTAGCTATTTTATTTCCATCATGTTTGTAAGCATATTTCTGTGATTGGATATTAATGAAATGAAGCCTTATTTCCACTGTATTTCTATGTTTATGGTTATTTATGTATTCTGTTGTGTTCTTGCATAAATCCGGATCACATATACACATGGTTGAATGTAAATATGAAAATTGTTATAGCTTTACCAGCATTCAAGAACTAATTGTTGAATTTATAATAGTTGATAAATTTCAACAACTATTGTTTTAAAGAAGAATTTGGGGAAGAAATCTTTTGTTCCATCTATATCATGAATTGAGATAAGCATTTTGATTAATGTATTCTAACTTGGTTGGTACAGAGGCATTGCATTACATGAGTACATAGAACATGTTCAGTTCGAGGGAGATGTTGGGTCACTAATTTGTCATTATTATTACTATTTCTTGACATCTATTTCATCCATTTCCACCATTATTTTATCACATTATTTATCATAATTTATCATATAATTCCATTTCATAATTATGTATGATCTTGTGGATAAGTAATACTTGTTCCCCTTTATTTTTAATAATTGATGATTATTATGTATGCTTTTTCCAATGATGGTTTATTAAACATCGCTCAAAATTTTAGCCTCCAAGATCTCTTCAAGACTGGAAATTTGATCTCCAACTCATAATCAGATATTCCAACTTAGAAATATGTTGGGATATAAAGTGACAATTTTGCATTCAAGATTTCAGACAAATGAAGATGAATCTTGAAAATCAAGGACATGGTTTTTGTGAAGAATGGACCAATTCAGTTTTTCAATGAGATTTTTTCCAACATTCAGTTTGTATTAGGAGAAACAGAATGTTCTCTGATAGATGTTTTCTCATATTTGTTGTTGTGGCCATTTTCAAAATTATTCCAATTGCAATACCAGATTTGACTTGTTCCAACTGAATCATGATGGATATATATTTCAGATATGATCTTTCTAATCAATTTGTTGTCGACAATATATAATTTTAATGGAAAACCATTTTCTAATCGATTTAGTTATAATTTTCCTTTGTTATCTGTGTATTTAAATGAAAACATATATCAAATAGAAGAGGATGAATAATTTTTGAACTTGAGGCAAAGCTAAGAGCTTCATTTTGATGTAATTATTTCCATCATATATTTTAATGAAGGATGTTATCCATTGAGTTCTACAACCATTACTTGTAATATGATCTGAATTATTCTTCAAGGAAAATTTGAGTCTTGGGCAGTTGGGCCCACTACCTTGGATGAGGTGTTGCCTTGAACATCTAAAGTAGTTTAGTTGTGTGTTTGTTTCTTTGAATTTCAATTATTGTTCCTTCAATTAAATTTCCTTTTTAATCAGGTAATTTTTTGTTTGTTGCATTTTCCAAATTTGTTGTTTCTTGCAATTTATAGATTTCATTTAATTTATTACTCTAGATTAACATTTGAATTATGTTGGGTGTAATAAGTTAAATTTCCAATTTATCAAGGTGTGATTTAATTAATTATTGATTCAAGTCATTTTTTTATCATAATTATTTTTCTATCATTTACTTTCAAATTTTGAAATTTAGTATTATTTTTCAAGTCTTACGTTTTATTGCTTGTTGAATGAGCTCAATAGTGTAAAACAAAATCATGTAGAACCAATGTTAGCTGTTGGTATTTGCTTGCATATATTTTTTCGATTGCCTTGAAACAAAAGTATGTTCCTCAAATTGATAATTAATGTTTATATGATTAGTTTTTTTTATTAAACAATTAATTTCCCCAATAGCTATCTAAGTAAAAGACAACTTACTTGACTTAATAGAAGATTTAGAGGAGTGCATTAGCAAAAAGGGTGGTTTTTTTTCCTAGTGAAGGGTTTTCCACCAAATATCTTGTGTCTCATGTGTTGATGATTTCTTGTGTTCTTTTTCATGGTTATGTTGCTCATATGGTTTATTTGTTGCTTATGATTATGCATATATATGCAATTTTTTAATAAGTTACTACTAATCAACTGTGTGGGATTCACTAAGAAGTTTGAAGTGGTAAGAACTGATAATAAGCCACACTACTCATTCACCCCCTATCAATAGTGCTCAAAGGTTTCCAACAATTGGTATCAGAGCAGGGCTCTTAGTTGTAGCTTGACGAATGGAGAGTAGATCTAGGGATTGTTGGTATAAATTTGCATTTATTTTTCAGAATGAATCTCAAGGAATATCGATTCTTGTTGCTACAAATTTCAAGATATGGCGAGAAAGTGTTAAATATAAATTATTTCCTTGAGGATATAACATTTGGAGATTTGTTTTTGAAGGATGTGATGGAGATTCACCTTCATCTAAAGTATTGAAGAAAAATTTTCAAGAAAGGAAAATTATTTTAGAAAATCTTCATAATGCATATTTAGAGAAAATTAGAGATTTAAAATATGCCAAGGAGGTTTGGGATAGATTGCATATGTTATATGGAGTCAGTTGTAGTAAAAATGATGAAGAGGATGAGAAGGGAATAAATAATAAGAAGAATAATAAATCCATGAAGAAGGAAGCTGTACTTGACCCATCTATGCAAGAAGGCAACAGATCTAAAGGTATACACCACAATGATTTGCTTATGAATTATATTTTTATAGCGATAATGATAATAATTTAGATCTGGTTAGTGAAGAAAACGATGATCATATTTATATCCTCCTTAAGGTTGAATATTAATATGCATTAGTTGTTGTAGAAGAGATCTCTAGTGAAATTGGTAGACTAACTAATTCATGCATGGAGCATGAGAAGAACTTAAAAATTTGTGATAAAAATGAAAATGATCTCAAGGAAAAGATCACTACTTTGAGGACACAACTGCAAGAATAAAAAATAATTGAAGAAGTCAATTGCAGCAAGAAAAAAGATAGCAAAGACTATGTTGAAGTGTTTGAAGGTGTGATTAAAAAATTAAGGAAGAAACTTGAAGAAAAATACCAGTATCTAGAGCAAGTAAATAGCATCGTAGAAGTAAAAAAATATGTCAACATTTTTCGAAAGGGAGATACAAGCTTGCATGTAGGAGAGAATAATAAAGAAGAACCAGAGAAGCTTGTAATAGATGATGTGACCAATCAACAACTGCGACAATGAAGAGAACCAAGAGGAGCTTTCACATCTACAAGACCATTTTCTCCTTGGGTTGAGAATACTAATTTCTAGAGGAAGAGTCAAAACTCCTTTTCCCCTTGATGGATGCGATTTAATGCTTCAATTTACACAAATTTGGACATGTGGAAACTGATTGTAGGAGGATATTACACATATATATACAATAGCATGATCAACCAAGAGGAGAATCCACTTTTTGGTATACAAGTTAATTTATAGGATAATCTTTTGCATGTAACTTGTTTTGGCATAAAGCCATTGATTGTAGATATAACATGAGAAGATGGCGGTCAAGTATGAACAACAAAATATCAGATCCTTTGGCTACATTTCTTGGTCATATAGTGTTATGTGTGCCATAATTTTTGGCACATGGCCAAGGACTGTAATATTCCTAGACCCTTGAGGCTTTCGGTTTAAAAGCAACATATAAAGGATAATCTACAACCAAGGAACTAGCTGAGAAATATGTGGAAGAATACATATGAGCAACTAGGAAGGTGTGGAATTTCACTTTGTTCACATGATGAGGATGACATGTGGTACATTGATAGCAGATGCTGACACCATATGTCAGGAGATAGGAGAACCAGGAGTGGTCGTGTTGTGTTTGAAGGTAATGAATCAGCAAGAGTGTTGGTAAGCGGTAATCCAATATTGGTGAGAATAGGACCAATGCATATGATGTGTGGCTCATTTAAGGCCTAAAGCATAATATCTTAAGTGTGAGCCAAATGGTTGATGAGGGAAAGGAAATGATTTTCAATTCCAAAGATTGTATCAATTGAAAAGAAGGATCAAAAGAGTGATTTCCAAGGGAGTGAAGACACCGGATAATGTGTATGTGTTGAAGAGAAGAGTGAAGAGTAAGAAGAGGCCACGGGATTACTCTTCCTCATTATATTCATAGTAAGAGAGATCATCCCCTAATGGAGTTCATTGTTGCATGTTAGATCTACTTGAGTGAAAAAGTAGGTATGAGATTAAGATGGTCTTAGGTGTAGCATTGGGAGCTTAAGGAGTTCTAACAGGAATGATTTTTGATCTAGTTCTTCCCCCTCATTTTTGGATCAGCTGGATCACTTCATATGAGGTATATCATACTAAGGGGGAGATATATATCCAAGGCTTATTCTTTATGTTTATGTTTCTTTTCACTAATTATTTTTGCAATTGATATATTGATTTTGTAAGAGTGGAAAGCATGATATTATCAGCTCACATGCAACTTTTATTTACCATTTTTTAGCTACCACAACATGAGGACAATGTGGAAATTACATGCATATCTTTACTTGAGACATCACCCAACCTTGTATGGGATTTTATGTTCAGTTTATTATGACCATGTATTCATCAATGATTCATCCTTTTATGTTGGTATTAGGTCTATTCATTAGTGAGTTGAGCCATCATGTTGGTAGCCATGTTTTGGAGGAGTTCCATTGAGTCATTTTGAAGCCACATGTATGGGCTAATGATATTGGAATAGTCATGATGTATCATGTATTTGATTCATTGATCCATAAGAGATGATCATAGAAGCTATGTTCTTCATTGATTAAATCCATGTATAATGCTCATGAATCCATGTACTTGTATGTACTTATCATTGGGTCTTTTAGTCATGAGTCACAAAGTCATGTTATGGTCATATATTGGTCATGTATGAGGTCTTATGTCCCTACCAAAACCATGTATGTATAATGATATATTTCATCAGTCATGATAATGTGGAGTCTTGGTCCACCTTGTGCTTCTTTCCTTTGTCAAGGAAACATTATTTGTAGTATAAGCGGTTCATTGTAGGTTGGAGATTATTTGGATATGGCATATGTTTAGGGGGAGAATCTATTTGCTCATGTTTACTTCCTCCATACATTGTTGGCATTACGGCCTACTTGGTATTCATGGTGTGCCTCATGCTATGTTATGATTGT
Organism: Pinus albicaulis; assembly: GCA_034641835.2. Lineage (NCBI taxonomy): Eukaryota > Viridiplantae > Streptophyta > Pinopsida > Pinales > Pinaceae > Pinus > Pinus albicaulis. The sequence goes on along the minus strand of CM076574.1, from coordinate 460,973,783 downwards.
GGGGATATTGACCTCATGATATGAGAAGTTAAGATGTGATCGACCATTTATTTTGTTGCTATGTGGATTGTATGGGGAGTGTTGGTTGATGCTCATGTGCATATTATTGCACATTATACAATGTTTCTCATTGATGCTTGTATGATTTCCTTATGTTGTAATATTGTTATTGTTTCTAGATTTGTTTGGTGTGACATGCTTCTTTGATGTTGTTTGGTTCATATGCTAATTTCTTATTATATGGAGAGTGTGGTCATTGGTTGACATGCATCATATTTCAGCCATATAGAGATTAATTTCTCTAGTATGTACTTGTATTCTTATTGTCTTATCAAATGGAGTTGACCCTTTTCCATTGATGTCAAAGGGGGAGTGATAGAGGATGATGGTATGGAGATTGTGTGTTGTTTCCATCAATGCCAAAGGGGTGTATTTTTGGAATTATTGTATGCATGGTTCCAACTAGATGATGTTGGCATTGGTTCATGTACTAGCTAGCTCATGTTGGCATTGATGTCAACCATATGTAGCCTAGCTAATGTGTTTGATGACATTCTTGTAGCATGGTTATATCTAGTTGATTTGTAATTTAGACAGTGATGTTGGAATTGATTTCAACTATTGATGTTAGCCTTTTGATCATGTAGGATGATGGCAGTGATTGGTGATTGCTCAGGTGTTAATGGTATTGACATCTTGAGGAATATGGAAGATTAAGTGATGATCATGCTTATGTTAATGTTCGTGACTTGTTGCAGTAGTGTGTTGACCTCATGATGATGTTATATATGTGTTACAATGTGTTGTAGGTCTATAAAATTGTGTTTTATCTTATGTATATTTTTGTGGAGAGTAGAGGTCATGTTGGTAGGTTTTCCAACCCTTGTTTGTTGGTCGTTAGATCAACTTGGTAGTAGAACTAGGGAGACATGTTTGATCCACTTTTATAGGTGTTATTAGACTTGATAGAGGCTTGGAGGCTTGTACAGGAGTTGGATAAGGTGAAAAATCAGTTGGTTGAGGTTTTGGGCTGAGGTTTCATGGTTTTCCTTAGGTTTTTCCCCAACTCCACCCATGCAACATATTTCATGCAATTGAAAGGCTCGGAAGTCAAGCGTGTGCATGTGGTTGCAACTCATATCAACTATTTTTGTGCATGCTATTGAACTTACACAAAAAATCTCTTATTTCCTCATGCAAATCAGATGTAATTTGGCATTGAAATTCCCATAGGCTTCTATATTAATTTGTAAAGGTTGAGAATGGTTTGAAAATTCCCTCTAATGATGTGAAAACCTTCAATGCACAAATAGTGGTGATAGTGGATTCATTTCACCAACTTTGTGCACTCTTGATCCGAGCCTAAAGATGAATTTCGCACAACACATTTTATATACATATTTTTGGAGTTGAGTATCAGTTGGTTTAGTGTGAGAGTGTGTTAGAGAAGGCTGGATAGAGAAGGAATTATTCAGAATCAATTGATAACATATATTCTTCAGGGTATGAGTGTTAATGGGAGTGAATGGATCAGATTGCTAAATTAGTGCTTCAATAATCAGATTAAATTTGAGTTTCTTGTAGTATATTTTTGTTTGGAGGATTGGAGGAGAGATTATGTTGTCATATGGCCATAGTATTATAGTTTTGATGCATGGATGTGATCCACTAATTTTTTGTGTTGAGATCATGTTTGTAGTGATATTTTGTTTGGTTTATTTATGGTGTCTTACTGCTAAGACTTGGATTGCGGAGATGAATACTTGTTGAGCAGAACATCTTGGACCCAGCTTTAAAATTTATGAAATGAGTTCAACATAGAGTAGATGGGTCATAACTTTGTCATTTTTTGTCCAATTTGAACCCAGAAAGAGCCCAACTATGGTTTATTTGGGACTTATGGAGCCATTTGAGATATTATTTTTGAATTTTGAGCACTGTATATGCATGTAATCATATATTTGATCACTTGATGAAAGAGACCTGTAGAGCCTCAAGACTCCCTCAATTTTGACACTCCTTTTCACTATATTTCCTTCTTTTTGACAACAACATAAGCTCAAACAAGTGTTGAAATGAACATTTTTATTTGGTAAGGATTCCTAATGGTCTATTCTTCATATTTCCATTTTTTTGTTATTATTAGAATGAAATTTGTATTTAGCTATGGAATTAATACAACTCTATAGCCAAACTCTACTTTTTTAGCCACCTCCATGGTCCAATAGGTTCTGAGGAATTAATGGAGCAACGAAACATATGGACAATTAACAAATGATCCCCTCATGGATCCTATCCTATCCATCCATCCAGAATCAAGTAAGAAATAAATAGAAATGCGGTCAAAGGAACGGTCAACCAGAAGCTCGAACAAGCAAGTGAGGAAGTCTGAGGCTTCACGATTTCCTTTGCCACGTATAAAATCATGAAGCAACGAAATTCTCATTTTGTTTAGAATTTCATATATAATTTTCTTAGTCTTAGAAGGCATAAAATCCTCAAAGTATTTAATGATAGGATTTTACAAATATCAGGCAGAGTAATTGTGTAAACAATACAAATTATTGCAAGACTGTGATATCTTTAAAACTCTTTTTTTATTCCCTAATTGAATGAAGAAGCATGTAAAGAGTAGAATCAAGCCATCTATTGTGGAGGGCCCCTGCAACAAAATAATTTTCATTTCGTTTTCGTTATTGCATTTAAATGTTATTTCATAGCTTAATGCATATGCATTTACAATGTGTTGTAGCGTAGATACATGCTCTTCTTTCATTCTTATTTTCATCGCAATTATTTCTAGATTTTAATAGTGTGGATGTTCATATTATCGTCGTTATTTCATTTAATTGTTATCATCATATCTAGAATGTCATTATGTTAGAGAAGATGCTCTGTTTTTGTCATTTAAATAGATTCATTTCCTATATGGTTAAAACACAGAGATAATTTATCATAAGAGCTTAACATAGATTAATTTATCATCTATTAAGTTTATCGAGGATTATATTAGTTTCTTTTTATGCAGTAGAAGCTTAACATAGACTATTTCATGTGAGACATATTTTAAGTAGTAATAGAAGATTTATTTTCTAAGTTTTAAATCAATTTTGTCTTGTGAGCTCAAATAGCTTTACTTCATAAAGAGTGATTTCTTTGCTAAGCATAAAATATTTTTAGTAATTCTTTGGGTGAAGTTTAATTCACAAAATATAAAAATTAGAATTTTTATTTGGTTTTAGAATTTTATTTCTTCTCAAAATTAATCCTTAGCTACTAACAAGATTTGTAATTTCAATTTCTAAGACTTAGTTAAATTTGGATTTAGTTTATTTTTCAAAATTTATTCTCTCAAATTCATTTGAAATAAAAAAAAAATTTAGAAAAAACCTTCACATATAAAATCACCAAAATAAATTAAGTAAGAAAGGCTTCTAGCATATATGGTGCACTTGTACTTCTCAATATTACCAACTCTGGTCAATTTATGATAGTAATTTAAGATAATTAAATTGAATAAACATTTTGGTGTCATTTCTAGGGAGGTGTAAATAGGACCCTTATCTCTCAATCCATTAAAAAAAAAAACAACAACAGAAAACAAAAACATAGAAAAATGACATGCGTAGAGAAATCGATTCCAGAGGTAGATTTGTATCTAGATGTAGAAGTTTGATTTCAACAACACCACTCACCCCATTAGAACCCCGTAGTGCCACACCAGCCCCCCAAACCCACATACCATTCTTAGCAGGTAGACATAGACTTAATGAGCTATTAGGATAAAAAATTCAACCTAGAGATTCACCAACTTCATCAACTAAAGAAATTGTGGAAGAAAAAGATCCCACATCCACAACAGAAGGAGTAATCTTTCTAACCTCTACTAGAGAAAAATTTTTAGCCCAAGAGCTAAAAATTCGTACTGAGGAGGAAGAAGAAGAAATCATGTTTAATATATCATTGATATAAGAGCTAGAAGAGTCATAAGAGGAACAAACAATTCCAAACTTAGAATCCTATATCAGTTCTAAAGAATATACAATGGATGGGGAAGGGTAAGGAGAAGTACACAACATGAATTATTAAGAATCAATACTAGGAGGAGGACTTAGGATTGGAGGTGGAGGTAGAGGTACAGGAAGAGATGGAGGAATAGGAAGAGGTGAAGGTAGAGGAGGTAGGGGAGAAGAAAGGGACATAATATATCCATATCATGTTGGATTTCCCATACTTGATGAAAATACTACTGCCACAATGAAAAATATCTCACCCTCTATCCTTCCTAATTTATATGGATTAAGAAGTGAATATCCTAAAACATTTATTTTCGAATTCAAATTTTTATGTAGATGATATGACTACTTACTTGATTCTCAAAAATTTAAATTGTTTCCAGCAACACTTAAGGGCGCAACATTAAAATGGTTTGTGGGTTTAATAAAACATTCTATTAGGACATGGGAAGACATGAAGAATGTATTCTTACAAAAATACAAGGATTACTACAAAACTCATAATAAGAAAGATGAAGATTTTAAGATAATGGAAAGAGAGGATGAGAACTTGGAAGATTTGATTTAAATATTTAGTTATAATCTCAAAAGGGCTAAGATAGAAAATTTGGATGAAGATAATTTAAAGGCTCTCCTGTTGAAAGCCATTAGAGATGAATGGATAGATATCCTTAACATGATGGGAAAAGGAGAAATTTCTCAGCTATCATTACTTGGAATTTTTGAATTATGCATACATATTTCAAGAGGTAAGTCAAGAATTGGGAAGAATTCAAGAGATCCTTTTCCCTCTAGAATCAATAAATCTACAGCTAGAAGAGCAAGTAGGGTTGATATAGGAATTTTTCTCGTGAATTTAAAATAGATATTTTAGGGAGTATTAGTGAACAAATAGACACCTTGAAATTGAAAAACAAGTAAAGAGATGAAACTGATGCCTTATCTATCTTTTATCCTAAGTGCATAAAAAATCATGCCTTGAGAGAATGCCCTCTTGATTTAAATGCCATAGAAACCTGTGTCATATGTATATAAAATCATAAAACAAAGAACCGTACTTCCATTCCAGGTCCTAAATTTTTCTACCAAGGGGAAATATTTTCAAACCAAGTAGATACTCTTTGCTTCATTGCTAGAAGACCATGGAAAGGATCACAAAATCAAGGTTTCAATACTCAAATATATAACTGGCCCCCACAAAATAACTGGAATGCACCAATGCCATGGAAAAAACCTTAGTATAAACCCCAAACTTGGACACAAGGATGGAAAATCCTTATGGTAGATACTCTCAATGTCACCAGTATCCACAACCTTATCCAAACTTTCTATCACAATATTTTTCTCAGACTAGTCAAAAACCTCAACCTCAATTTCAAAATCAAAATCCACAACTTTCATTACCATTTCCACAAAGACCAAACCAACTACCTTCTCAACCACTTCCAAACCAAAAAAATAAAAATGCACAACCTATTTACAACATGGAGGGACAACATTTTCAGACTTATATGATTACTCTACTAGATCTAAATAATGTTTAACTTAGATCTGGTAGAATATTAGGAAAAAATTACCTTCTATTTTTATCAAGGAAAGAGAAAAACATGATAATTCTAATGAAGAAACATCTCTTCATCAAAAATCAACATTTTCAAAACCAAACACATGATACTCTAATAAACTCAACTCCCATCATAGAACAACCTTAAGTATCTATATCAAAACCTCCTTTCCCTAAAAGATTACAAATTGACAAAGGGGTAGAAAAACAAATCATGTTGCATGATTATGATATGTTAGATGAAATGAAAAAAAATTGTATAAAAATTACCTTGCTAAAAGATATTAAGTAAATTCCAATCCTTGCAAAGAAAATAAGAGAGTTGAGTGTAAATAAACCTGGGAGAAAGAGAAAAGAAGTAAAAAGAATACAACTAGTCGGGAAAATTACAGATATCCTGATGGGAAAAACAACAATACAAAAATATTTGGATTCAGGAAGTACCATTGTGAAGACACACATCAATGGTATCGAAATACCAAACACATCGATCAACTTAGGAGTAGCCATAAACATTACGAGTAAACAATCTGTGGAACAACTAAAACTTCCAAATCTTCAATATACACCAACATTGCTACAAATAGAAGATATATCTGTACTTAAACTTGATGGTGTATTAGAAAAAATGTATGTATCCTTCGATTCTTGGGAATATCCAGTTGGCTTTATGATCTTAACTCCAAATAATAACTTAGGAGGACATACATTGATATTAGGAAGACCTTGGTTAGCCACAACTGATGCCTTCATTAGTGGTAGATCTGGTGATATGTTTATCTCTGATGGAAGTTCAACAAATAAACTCACATTATACCCTGTAGCAAAAACAATGATAGAGATATAAAATGAGGAATGGATGTATGATGAAAATGACTTACAACCTATTTTAATATCTCCCAAATTAGTGAAGACAATCATATTCTACATTTAACATAAAATGATGAATTATCTTCCCAATGTGAATGTAGTCAAAATTTTCAAGAGCAATGCAATATTGAATATTTATCATCTAGAAAAATGTATTTATATTCTATGGAATAATTTGGAAATTTTTCAATAGAAATATTTCGAGGTAAAACTTTAAATGTAAACAAAAATCTGGAAGAGTTTCAAGAGAAGAAATTAATGGAAACATTACAAAAACACTCTTCTGCATATGCATGGGCATACACTGACCTGAAAGGAATCAACCCTGAAACTTGCATACATCACATATATATTGAGGAGAATTCTAGACGAATCTGACAACCCTCAGAGAAGAATGAATCCAAAATTAATGGAAATTGTAAAGGAGGAACTACAAAAATTGTTGAATGTAAATTTTATTTATCCAATATGAGACAGTCAATGGGTTTCATCTTTAGTAATTATTCCTAAAAGGAATGGAAAGTGGAGAGTATGTATTGATTATAGGGAATTGAATAAGGCCACTTTAAAGATAATTTTTCATTACCTTTCATAGATGAAGTTTTGGATGCATTAGCAAGGAAGAAATATTTTTCATTTTTGGACAGTTTTAATGGGTATAATCAAATTCAGGTAGCACCAGAAGATCAAGACAAAACCACCTTTACCTGTCCATGTGGAACTCATGCTTATTGAGTTCTTCCTTTTGGATTATGCAATGCACTCGCAACATTCCAAAGAGAATTATTGGGTATTTTCTTTGATTTAATTCATGATTGTGTGGAAGTGTATATCGATGATTTTACAGTCTATGGAAATTATTTTGAAGAAACCCTTGAAAATTTGGAAATTTTTCTCATAAGATGTGTATAAATTATAAAACAAATATGTATATCGATGGATTCAATCCGATCATGCAATATTCTAGAGAAAGATACTCAATCCTTATACAATTAATTTGTGGAAATTAAACACCATCACACAATCACACCAAGTAAGAGAAAGAAGAAAATCAATCATATAACACAAATATTTTTCTTGTGGAAAGCTTTCTGCTCAAAAACCCTCTATATTTATTGTATAATCAACCAGGAAATCATGAAACAATACAATGCACTCTTCTCATGAGAGTCTGCTGCACTCTACCAACTGTCTCACATTGATCCATGCAAAATTTACCAACACTTAGCCAATTTTCTACCTCTGCTCAGCCTACCTTGCTTGTGAAATTCTAAGAAAAATTGATCCCTATTAATTAGGAAATTAAACCTTCCAAAATTGCACAATACATAATGGGAAATCCTATGGTTGTCTAATTGTGTGCCAACAGTACTAATAATACAACTGATAGATAACATCCCTTTAACCTCTGTCTCAACTGGGTCTTCACCATAACCGACATGCATGCAGCTATTAATAGTAAATCATCAGTCACTTGATAGATCACTACATGTGAATTAAATCTAATTTAATTCACTTGACCTCTCACTAGTGCAACAATCAATTACAACTAGTTAGACTGACTTTAAATCACTTAATTGAGTTAACCGATTTCTCATGCATTAAAATAATACACTAACGGCAACTTTGGACGCTAAAAGAAATAGAATCACTCTATATGCCTCACCAATCACCCTCAACTATAATTTCATGAGCTAACTAAGTCTATCACACTCAGTTAACTATTACAAGTGATTATGAGATAAGATTACAATTTATTGTCCAATTTAATTAAGGGAAAATTAAATTAGACACACATTTTTGGTTGAATTTTCAACAATATGTAAGGAAGAAAATCTCTCATTAAGTCATGAAATTTTTGCTATGATTCTTACTGAAGGAATTGTATTGGGACACCATATTTCAGGAAATGGAATTAAGGTGGAATCATTTAAAGTTGAATTTATTTCCAAATTAGCAATCCCAAGTTGTCAAAAATATGTTAGGATTTTTCTTGTTTTTACATGATACTATAGAATATTCATAGAAAACTTCACAAATATTGCATATCCACTCTTAAAATTGTTTACAAAGGATTGTGAATTTAGTTGGAATCCTGAGTGCCAAAAGGCATTTGAAGCATTGAAGGAAAATGTTTCTGAAGCACCCATCCTAAGAGGACCAAACTGGAAATTTCCTTTTCATATTTCAATTGATGCTTTAGAAATAGCTATGGGAGTTTTACTGGGACAAAAATAGTTGACTCCTTATGCCATTTATTATACAAGTATAAATTTGACTCCAACAGAGTTGAATTATATTGTTACTGAAAAGGAGTTTCTAGTTATTGTCCATGCCATTAGCAAATTTAGACATTACATCACTAGCTATGAAACTTTCATTCACAGAGATCATTCAGAAATTAGATATCTAATGAATAAATAAATTACTAATGGAAGAATCACAAGATGGTTACTGTTATTGCAAGAATTAAATATCACCATTTTAGATCGATCTGGAAAAAAAAACACAATTTATGATTTTTTGTATAGAATTCAAAATGATAACAATGACACGCCAGTAGAATATAGTTTTCTTGATGAATATCGTTTTGAAATATCTACTAAATCTCCATGGTTTGCAGATATTTCTAATTATTTAGCTACAATAATGCTACCATCATATTTGTTTCCTAGAGAAAAAAGGAAGATCATTCAAATGAGTGCATCTTATTCATGGTAAATAAAGAATTGTACAAGACATGTACAGATCTCATCATTCGAAGATGTGTATGAGAAGACGAAATACCTAAGATACTAAAGGCATGCCATGATGATCCATGTGGAGGAAACTTTGCTGACAAGGGAAATTTCTACAAATTCCTTCTCTTAGGATATTATTGGCCTTCCCTTTTCAAGGAGGCCAAGGAATATGTTAAGAGATGTGATAGTTGTCAGAGAATGGGGAAACTTGTTCCTTCAGATGAGATTAATTTACAACCACAAGAACTTATTGAACCCTTTGAAAAATGGGCTTTGGATTTTGTTGGACCAATCAATCCATCATCAAGACAAAAGAGGTATATTCTTGTGTGCATTGATTATGTCACTAAATGGGTAGAAGGTAAAGAAATTTCCTTTGCTATGAAAATGTTGTAGTTTCATTTCTTTTTTAGGATATTTTTACTCGTTTTGGTGTCCCAAGGGAAATTGTGACAGATCAAGGAACTCAGTTTATATCTAGAATGGTGTAGAATATCATGGAAGAATACAAAATCAAGCATAGAAATTCTACTCCATATCATCCATAGGCAAATGGACAAGTACAGTCCACTAATAAGGTGATTGAGGAAATCCTCACAAATACTATACATTTTCATAGAAGGGATTGGGAAAAACAGCTTCCATAAGCTTTATGAGCATACCACACCACGTGGAGAAGTACAACATGAAATACTACCTATGAACTTGTTTATGGGAAGCAAGTATTATTTTCGATAGAATTCCAAATAAAAAATTTTAATACAACAATTAAACTGAGACTTGATTTGTCAAAAGCACAAAGGCATAGAATGGAACAAATCAATGAGCTTAATGAAATAAGACAAGATGAAATTCAAAAGACCATCTTAGTTCAACAACAGAGATCTGGGTGGCGTGATAAATATATTAAAGAAAGAAAATTTGAAGTTGGATATTGGGCACTTCTCTTTGATTCAAATTTTAAGGTTTTTCAAGGGAATTTTCAAGCTCATTAGCTTGGGCCTTATGAGATTGAGAGAGTCTTTGATAATAGAGTAGTTGCAATCATAACAATTGATGAAGAAAATTTTCCCCTCCTTGTAAATGGACATCGACTAAGGATCTATCACAAGCCATTGACACAAGAGGAATTTACTAATATTTTTCAAGATAATGCTGATATAAAGTTGGTTAAGAAGAATTCTTCTTCTTCCCCCAACTTAGAAGTTTTCTTTCATTTTTTTTCAATTTAAAAAAATAAAATAAAATAAAATAAAAAATAAAAATTATAATATATATATATATATATATATATATATATATATATATATATATATATATAAGTATGAAAACCAATCATTGATTGGCATAATTATACAGAAAATAGAGGGTGAAAACCAAAAGATCTATTTTTGGCACCTTACATTTTATTTATTTCCTATTCTAAAATTCCCAATTATTTGCATCCCTTTTTCTTTTTCAAAAAATAAAAATATAGCTACAAAATTGATGAATTTATGAAACTCTAATGGATTTTTGGATCTCAAATATGATAGGACCTTTTTGACCGAAGCAGTTGAAGAAAACACTAAAGAATACCTAAAGACAAGACAAAGAGAAACAATTGGAGGTTAGTAACATCAGAATTTAGGGTCTGAAAATGAAAAATTTTATTTAATAATAAGGATTAAAACATTGACATATCAATTATAAGATCATTTTATACCGCCAACTCAAAAACATTATTAAAAGAGCTAATCATGTCAAATCAAAATCAAATCTCAGACTCTGCCACTAAACCCCCATCATTTACACGACCTGTCCAACATCAAATCCCAATCTTTTTGGTGAAATATTCCAACTCATACTTTAACGATCACTTTTCATTAAACCTCACTCGTGCTCTCGATAATTCTGAAGCCTCACCCATTCATTCAATCACCCTTACTTATCATCCATTTCGAAGCATAATTCACTCATGCTCCTAGCTTATACTGAAACCCTCAATCTACCATGTCAAAGAGGTAGTCTTAAGGTAAAGCTTCTCAGAAACCATGGGATTAATTTTGAGGAGAGAACCCGGAGGGAGAAAATTTATGGAAGGTTACCCATAGATAAAGGAAATGTGACAAAGAGTATAGTGGCTTAGTTTTGTGGAAAAAAATGAAGGGTTTAATAAGGAGGTTACTAAATATTTTTCCAGAGTGTTTGATGGAGTGGAAGTCGAAATCGGAGATATCAAGTTTGAAATAAAAGAGTCTTTCATAGTTGAAGCCACTAGACTATCGAAGACACAAGAAATATGTTTTAAAAATAGAGGAATTGAAGGTGAAGGATGGAAAAGCTTTCTAAAAGAACCAGGTATGGATACTAATCTTTAAAAAGGGGATTCCTAGAAGAACTCTTAAAGGAAAATGGAGGAATTTGTTATTGATAATCCATAAATTCATTACCTATGAGAGAAGGTTCGGATGCATGTTCTTTTACCATGCTAGGATGTTAATGAATTTTCTTGAAGATAGTGAAATAAACCTTCCATACTTTTTAATGCATAGCTTGAAGAAAATAACAAGAGTTGTTAAGAAGAAAAATTAGTTTATAGACAATACAATGTATCATCATGGGTTAATAAAAATTATCATTGAATTTCACCTTAAAAGCCTAGAGGACAATTGGGAAAAATTCCTAATTCGGAACCATTTCCAAGAAGGAGGCCAAGAACAACCTAGTTGTAGCAAGCCAAAAACAGGAATAAAAATAAAATTTGAAAATGAACAACCACTCCAAGAAGAGTGAGAGGATGAAATCCCCATTGAAAAAACTTTTGGGAAAATTTAAGAAGAAAACTGATAAAAAGAAGGAAGATAGCATAAAAGGAAAGGGTAAATCCATAAATGAAAAAGAGCTTAAGATATGGAAAAGCAAGGCCAAAGTTAAAAATCCTCCTCAACCAGTAACAGGAAGCTATAGACTCAAAAATACTGCAAAGGAATGACCTTCAAAAGAAATATAATTTGTGGATTTAGAAGAGGATCTTAGGGTTCCATCACCTACTTTTATTTCACCCACTTAGAGTCTCGGTCGAAGAACTCTAGAGATTGACCCAATGCAGTAGGAAATTTATGATTATATTGAGTCTTTGGATAAAAGAGATGCAGGAGAGACATCCGTTTCTAAAAACCAGCCTCATATTCCACAAGAACCTCTAGTTGTGAATACTCTAAAACAAGAGATATTTGAACTAGAGACACTAAACATGCATATTAAATAGGAACATGAAGCCTTGAAGTTGCATAACTAGATTGAGAAAACCATAAATGACAATACTCTTCTACATATGGGTTTATGGTTTAAGAAGAACAAAAAGTTAAAAAAAGAAGAATAAACAGCTAAACAGGCAGGTCATAAACCTGCAATATAAACTTTTAATGAGAAAGCCAAGGGTAGTTGTAACTAAAAGGAAGGAAAAGAAGATGAAAGTATATGTTTTAGCAGAGGTCTTAGGGAAGATGCAGTAACATGATAAGACTCAGAATTTTTTATTTTTGCATGAGGACATGCAACGGTCTCCTTGAGGGGGAATATAGAGCCTCAAGACTACCTCAATTTTGAAACTCCTTTTCACTATCTTTCCTTCTTTTTGACATCAAAATAAGCTCAAACAAGTGTTTAAATACACATATTGACTTAGTAAGGTATCCTAATGATCTATTCTTCATATTTACAATTGTTCCTTATTATTAGAATGAAATTTGTATTTAGCCATGGAATTAATACAATTTTACAACCAAACTCTGGTTTCATAGCCACGACCATGGTTCGATAGGTTATGAGAATTAATGGAGCAACGAAACATATGGGTAGTTGAAAAATGATCCCATCATGGATCCTATCCTATCCATTCGTCAATAATCAAGAAAGAAATAACCAGAAATGCGGTCAAAGGAATGGTCAACAAGAAGCTTGAACAAGTGAGCAAGGAAGTCTGAGGCTTCACAATTTTCTCTGCCACGTATAAAATCGCGAAGAAACAAAATTCTCATTTCTGTGTAGAATTTCAGATAGAGTTTTCTTAGTCTTAGAAGGCATAAAAGCCTCAAAACATTTAATTATTGGATTTTATAAATACCAGGCTAAGTAATTGTGTAAACAGTACAAATTATTGTGAGATTGTGATATCTTTTAAACTTTATTTTTATTCCCTAATAGAATGAAGAAGCGTTTTGGAGTTCTAATGAGAAGTTAATAAATAGTATATTCAAGCCATATTTTGTGGAGGGCCCCTGCAACAAAAGTGGTTTCATTTTGTTTTCGTTATTGCATTTAAATGTTATTTCATAGCTTAATTCATATGTGTTTACAATGTGTTGTAGTGTAGATACATGCTCTCCTATCATTCTTATTTTCATCGCAATTATTTATATATTTTAACAGTTTTGATGCTCAGATTATCATCGTTATTTCATTTAATTGTTATCATCATTTCTAGAATGTCATTATGTTAGAGAAGATTCTCTATTTCTCTCATTTAAATAGATTCATTTCCTAGATGGTTAAAAAGCAGAGATAATTTATCCTAAGATCTTATCATAGATCATTTTATCGTCGATTAATTTTATCAATGATTAGATTAATTTCTTTTTATGCAGTAGAAGCTTATCATAGATTAGTTCTCGTGAGACATATTTGAAGCAGTAATAAAATATTTCTTTTCTAATTTTTAAATCAATTCTATCTTGTGAGCTCAAATAGCCTTACTTCATAAAAAAATGATTTCTTTACTAAGCATAAAATATTTTTTAGTAATTCTTTGGGTTAAGTTTAATTCACAAAATATAAAAATTATAATTTTCTTTTGGTTTTAGAATTTTAGTTCTTCTCAAAATTAATCCTTAGCTACTAACAAGATTTGTGATTTCAATTTCTAGGACTTAGTTAAATTTGGATTTAGTTTATTTCTCATAATTTGGTCTCTTAAATTCATTTGAAATTAAAAAAAAAATTCAAAAGCAAAATTCACATATAAAATCACCAAAATAAATTAATTAATAAAGGCTTCTAGCATATATGGTGCACTTGCACTTCACAATATTACCAACTCTCGTCGATAATTTAAGATAATTAAATTGACTAAACAAGACCCAACATTGGAAGCTAGACTAGGAGTTGTAGCCTACGAGGGGAGAACTCCCTTATATTTTTTTTTGTCTTCTGTTGATGTGTATGGTATATTTGTCTCTATTTTTTATGCTGCAAACTAAGTTTAAAAATTATTAAATTATGTACTTTTGAAAATTGATCCATTTCCTAAAAGACATAAAATGTCACTTAAAAATTTTCCAATAACATTCAAGTTTCTAATACAAATTAGTTTGGTATCAAAGCCTAAGTTATTTTTACGGTTTGATTTTGTTTTCAAGTATTTTTTGATGCTTACAAGGTTGAAGCTCGAAGAGGAGAAGTAGTGCTTGTGGAGCCAAGTTCTCAAGCTGGTTCAAGGATGAAACATTCACTACAAGTTTCACCATTTATGGCACATGAAGAGGGCCATGAAACAATGTATGAGTGTTGGAATTATGATATATGTGTTGTCCTTGAAGGAAAACCACTTGTAGCAAGCTAAGCATGTGTTGACATGATGGTAACAGGATGAGTACACATGCCAGTTCAACTGTGATAGAGAAAGAAATACTAGTCTGTGACAGAGGAATGATGAAGGTAAAGTTTGAGAAATATACATAGGTTTGATGCATCCAAGCCATGTACATACGTAGGCTTGATGAAGGGTAGCCACATATATACAGGTTCAATGAAGCCAAGTTATGTACATACGTAGGTTTGATGAAGCAAAGTAGTGTATACATAGGTTTGGTAAAGAAAAGTCGCATACACACGTTGATATGAAGAAGCAAAGCCATGTAAATATTTCCGTACTATTTTATTAATACCACGGTCTTTACCATGGTATTAGCCCACAATATTGAGCGTATTAATGGCTATTTGATTCCGTCAAAGGTTACCACCGACACTAGTGTCATTTTGGCTCATGGTATTGTCTAAGGCTTAAAATATATAAGGCGGTGAAGATCAAAGTACTATAGAGGGAATGAGTGAGCATAATGAATGAAAGCTTCAAGCTGAAGTATATTTGCATGGTATGGGCTATAGTTGATTGATAGATCTGAAATAATGATGCACCCATAAATACAATGATGGATCAGGATATTTAGACCTGAAATGAATATGTATTTGAATGATCTATTTATGATTTGCTTAGATCTTTGGTCTGGTGCATGTTTGTTGCAGTGAACGGTACAATCTAAGTTAGTTTGAAGTCTTTAAGTATTGCACAATCTTAAATTATTTACATATTTTTACAAGGGTTAGGCACAAGGAAGACACGTATACACGTGATTTTTTTTCTGTAGAGTCGTGTATATATTCAATAATATTTTGATATCTGTACGGGAGTTGGCTTCAGGAGTCTTCTGGAAGGGGTGTATCCAAGCTAGGGTTTTGATGAAAAATGTTGAAGATCTAATCGATTTTGTTGTGTTTTTGTTGTCTGTCAATGACGTCTTCATATACATATGGGTTGTTTGAGTATTGATTATGTTGTTATTTGATTGTGAATAATGATCAGTGATTGGTTGGATGGTTGATGATTTAGTGAATGATTTGGTACAATTATATGTTTTAGTTTGATGTATGGTATTGGGCTTAAATGATTGTAGTGGTTTCGGTCTAAGAATATGATGAAAAGAGGCTTACAAATTGTGATGTATTTAATTCAGTGGATCTAGTGTGAAAATCTATGAAACGTGGTCCGTGGTGGTTTTGACAGTTGGAGCCTTTAGTGAGGGGGTCGTAGCTCCCTTCCAGTGGTTACTGGTAAAATAGATCGGGGGTTCATATCTCGCTTCCAGTGGTTACTAGTAAATGATATTAGGGGGTCGTAGCTCTCTTCTATTCGTAAATGAGATTAGGGGGTCGTATCTCCCTTCCAGTGGTAAACAAGATCGGGGGGTTGTAGCTCCCTTCCAGATGAGATCAGGGGGGTTGGAGCTCCCTTCCAATGGGTGATGGATAATGGGTGAAGATTGCAACCTTATATGGTTGGGTGCCTATGTGCTTGTATGAGTTTGCACTAGTACAAGATTTTAAGAATTTTTCTATATAATCAATATTAAATACATAGACAACAACAGTGGTGGTTTTCTCCCACATTGGACTTCCACCTTAAATCCTAGTGTTCATGTGTGTTTCTGATGTGTGATTATTTATTCTTTTCTTACTGCACATATTTATTGCTTACTAAATGTCTAATGAATCAATGATGCAATGGTCTAAGTAAAGTTACTGAAGATTTATCTGAATTATAAGTTCACTGTGCATATGCTATTTTCCTTAATGAAATTTGTGTACATATGCTAGTTGGATTAACTAAATTCGGGTACAAAATTCAATAAAGAAAATTAAAATTTTGTGTGAGTTTTAAATACTAATTCACTCTCCCCCCCGCCAGAGTATTTTTCCCAAAAATTAGTATCAGAGTAGGTCCTTCGGAAGAGGCTTGATCGCTTGAAGGAGATTTGTCACAATGGGAAGGAAGCAAAAGAAGAAGGTACTCAAAGGAAAAAGACAACTCTGAAAATGTGTGCAGTAATAAATGAAGAAGATAAAGCAGGTATTGATTTTTATCTTGTGATCCACTTCCTTTTTCATGCAATATTGAAGATAGTGAATATGAAAGTGAAAGTAATTTTATGGATCTAAAAGTAGAAATTTTTAAACTCAAAAATAAATTTGAAGATCAACAAATTCTATTTAATGAAAGAGAATGTATCTACAAAGATGTGATTAATACATTGAATAATTAGTTAAAAGAAAGATACTCAATTAAGAACATGAAAAAAGAACAAATATACTCGTGTCAAAGGCTACAGGATGAAGTAACCAATCACAGTGAAGTACTTGAAGCATAAATCATCTCTCTCAAATCAAAGCTGGAAAAATAAAATAAGAGGAATGAAGAACTTCTTAAAACATTTGAAGAAAAATAAAATGGGTTGAAAGAAGAGATTCCAAAATTAAATGAGCAACTAGAAGAAGGAAGAAGGGTGGAAGAAGGTATGAATAAGTAGTGCCAAAAATTGGGGGTTGAGGTAAACATTTTAAAAGGTAAATTAGAAGAAAATGATAAAGACTTGATATTTTAAGATAGTACTAAGATTCTAGATAATATTCTTAGTATTCAAAGGTCTCCTTCCATTAATTTTTGTATTGGTTTTCACAAAACTGTTAATGGAGAATATAGTTCACAAGATAGTGAAAAATATTCAAAGGATATCAATGCAAAACCTGAAGTTTTTAAAGAGACAATAGGTCAATCGAAAATCATGAATTCTCAAAGGAAATCATTCGCTCCTAACTATAGAAGTATCAATCAATTCTCTCCTTTAATCAATAATGTTGAATGCTTTATATGTCAAAATTATGGACATGTTACAGCAAAATACAGAATTAGATTGTTTCGGTCACAAAAAAATAGACACTATACAAAAAGACCATCAACTCCCAGGTACTCAAGTTTCTTTATGGAATATTGTTTTTCGTGCAACATTTTTTGTCATATATCATGTTCATTGCAATAGAAGGAAAACATATTATGATTCCTCTGCTCCCTTTTCTGGTCACATAATATTTTATTCTTGTAACAAGTTTGGGCATGTAGAAAAATAATGCATGAATAGATCAATGAATCACTAAAGACAAAATGAAAGACACACTTATGATATCATAAGATCGAAGAAATATGGATCCACCAGTGTTCCTGTGAACAAAAAGAAATAATAGGAGATAAGATTTGGTCTTGCTCTTTGTGCATTTAATAATGATGATGAATGGTACATCAACATCATATTTTTTCATCACATGATGGGTGATAAGAGTAAGATAGAGTCTCTCAAGAAAAATCAAGATGGTAAGGTTATTCTTTCAAATAATTCTCAAGTAAAATTCTTGGGAAAAGGTAGAGCGAGAACTAATAAAAATAGAAACGCAGTTGATAATTTATTAGTTCAAGGCATAAAACAAAACATATTGAGTGTAGGCCAAATGGAATATACATGAAATTTAAATTTGTTCACATCAACCAAAATCAAGGTCATGGATGAAGAAACTGGAAAGGTTTTAGGATGGGGATACGAAAATTTTGATAAATTATATGTGTTCCAAGATCCGACCTCTCGTAGATATGTTGGGGTTCGGTGATTTGGCACATTGATAGACCAAATGATAAGGCAACATCAGACCAGTATTTGGAGTCCTAGGACCTAGCCTTCCTGGACTCAAAGAGGGCTCTCTCTATTATGCGAAGGATGTGAACTTGTTCGCTTTGGATGATTGATTTTAGGCTAGTTGTTAAGTGTAGGTTTGTTTTTTTATTTTGGGTTGGGGTAAGATGATAAAATATGATAGATGGAATGAGAGGTTATAAAATCAATAAGTATATGGGGTCAGATGAAGTCAAGGGTGTCTAAATGATGAAACAGAGTGTATTGTAGGGCTGATTTAGCAAGGTTAATGGATCCTTAAGGTGATGTATGAGGTGTAATGAACAATAAGTTTGGGAAAAAACTAAGAGGTCTTAAACATATATAGTCTGAAGCAATAACTCATGAGGTAGGGCAAACCAATAATCTCTATGAAAAATACTCAAACTGATAAACATGTAAGATGAACATTCCAGTGAAACATAGAAGCATTAGAACTCCTAACTTTAGAAATTCACCTTTAGCTTTTGGGAAAACACATAAGATAAAAAAACAACTCAATTTATGGAGAGGGAACTCCTAAACAGCATATATCAAGTTATTGGGAACTCTGAAATAAGTTGGTAAGCATGGGAAGAGGGAATGATTGAACGTGACCTCTTTGTCTTAACCTAATCAACTAGTATTTCATAGAAAAGCTTCAAGATAGGGTTTTGAAAACTTTAAATAAGCAGGGAATACCATGAATCATAATTATAAGCTAGCATAATAAACATTCATGAAACAAAATCAAGTTTTAGTGGGCCTAAGGAGCAGTCAATAATTCCTTAAGATGACTGAAAGAGGAAAACATCAAGGCTATAACAAATAGGAGGTTTGAGGTGCTCCCATGAGCATGTCTCAACCTATACTTTTCTAATCTATAGAAACCAATGAGAATGAAACATAAATGAGGACAAGAAAACATTAACAAGTTAAGAAAACATCACCATTCACCAAGCTATGGAATCCTGCAAACATGCTTCTCCATCATCAAGCCAATCAAGCCATTCATTCACTTCATAAAACGAATTTCTTATCCAAGCTCATAAAACCATGTATTTCTCTTAAACTGATCAAGTCCCAACTGTTTACAATGAATCCTCATGCCTTATATAAAAAATAAGGAGAGGAGAGCCTACTAGAGCATCTAGAAGCCTATTAGCCAAAGAGAAATATCCTAACTTGTCCTTGAGGCATTGCAAGGCTCAAGGCACAAAAATATCCTACAAATATATTTTCGATCCAAAATAGAAATTATATTGACTTTTAGGCTCTGAAAAGCATGAGAAAAATTTCCAAACACACACTTTTCCCACTCATCGAGAGGTGTGTAGCGCACTGTGTCAAACAGTGAAAAAATGCTAGGTGTGTAGCACAGAAATAGGCCTTATTACAACAATCTTTTGGAGGTATTCCCGACACCAGATTTGGCTCCGTGATGGCTTGTTGGAAAGCCTGATGAGTATAATTTCCAAAAAAATTGAGTTGTGCTGATTGGATGCAATATACCAGCTCAAAAATCAAATCTCCCAACACTACTCTGTGCATAGCACCTCGTCTGAAAAGGAGGCAGAAAGGTCAAAGTTTTGATGTTTTTTGACCTTTTGAGGGGGTACAAATGCTCCCAATGATCTGAAAATTGGTGACTAGAATATTGGTGATCTGAAAAATCCAAAAATTTAAACTTTGAGAGCTGACTATGCACCAATTTTGTGCATAGCGCCTAGGGTGCTACGCTCCTAGGGATCAAAATTTGGAAAAAACAAAAAGTTGTCCAATTTTCCTCAAAATTTGTGGAGAGACCCCTCAAGAGGTTTTGGACACCTGTTGAGAAGCTTGGGCAAATATAACAAGAATAGCTTGGTCATTTTCCTCATTTGGTGCCAGTCCCTCACCTTGGGCAGTTTTTAGCTTCTTCCTTACAAAGTGATTTCTTTGTTTATAGTGCTCAGTAATTCTTTTTTGAAAGCTCAAGTTTTTGTTGGCCTTCTCCAATTTGGCCTCTAGATGTATGCTGGCCCTTTCAAGCCATGATTCCCTATCATGCTCAATTTACATGGCAAGGATTTCGGTGAGAGGAAATTTCTGTGCTTGGGTTGATTCTTCCTCTCTTTGATTTTCCAATGCTTTCCTAAGACCCATAGTCCTTGGCCTTCTTCTAGTATGACCCTCCTAATCACTACTCTCCTCATAAGTGCCCATTTATTCTTTCAACTACACTTGTGACCTTTGAGCCTCTCTCTGATATTTGAACACCCTTGCTTCATAGATGGCCAACTGGCAACTCATTTGTTTGTTCTGCATCTGCAAGAAGTGAATGAGATCCTTTGACCTTTCTAATTCAACTTCCAAGTCTTTGATCTGGGCATTCTGGTCTTGTAGAAGAGAGTTTACTATTATTGTCTCATTTTCCTCATCATTGTTTATTTGAATGAGCTCAAATTCTCTTTCCTCCTCATTATTGTCTTCTTCCTCTTTCACTTGTTGTTTACCTTTGTCTTTCATTTGAGTTGATGAGAAGTGCATGGCCCCTTGACCTTTGTAGGTAGCAAACACATGCCTCTCTCCTCTTTTATAGGTAATGGTGAAAGGTGCAACAAGTTTTATTTGCAAAATTTGATCATTAGTGACCTTTGGACTGTTTTCCTCCTCATGGATGATATATGTGTGTCCATATTCCTTATCTTGCTCTTGGCTGCCCTTTTGATCAACATCCTCACTATATTTTATGCCATTATCACTGTCAAGATCCTAAGGACTGTCCTCCTCTATTTTTTCAATGTTAGAGGTGCCTTGATATGTGTTGGGCACATCTTCATTTCCATGATTGTCTTCTTCCTCATCTTTTGACCCATTGTATTCATTGTCAAATTGATCTTTTGTATCACTGCTTACATTCTTTGTAGGGCCACTGCCTTGGGTACCTTCATTAGTCTTCCCATCACTGTGAGGGTCATTTCCTTCTTCATTAGGTGATTTCTTTTGGCTGATATCTTCTTCACTACCCTGCTCATTTTCTTCATTACTTGGCCTATTGTTATCATTTTCTTGCCTACTGAAAACAACTTCAAACTTTGTTCCTTGACTGCTTTTTCCATTCTTTACACTTTCGTTGTTGTTTTCTTCATTTCTTTCATATGAATCCTCCCCACTGTTGTTTTTTTGTTCTTCATGGTCACTGACCTCATTATTTCCTTCAGTACTGTTGTCTTCTTCATTTTTTTCTTCATCTACATCAGTTTCTACCTCACAGTCCTCTTCTTTGTTTTCTTCAGCTATCTCAGTTTCTACCTCACTATACTCTTCCTCATTATTGTCATATGTTTGCACTTAATTAGAGCCACTATTAGCTTCTTCACTTGGTACATTAGGAGAATAGATAGGAGGTGAATTTATTTGTGGAGAAGGCATATGGAGAGATGATGGAGGAGTGGAGGTAGGTGGTTGTGAAGTGGAACGTAGATTCTATTGAATGAAGGCTTGGGGGTTTGTAAATACATCATGTGAGATGAAGACTTCCCAAGGGATTCCTTGCTACTCCAGTCGGTGTAAGACAATCATTTTTATCAAGGAGTGGTGGAAAAGGCTCAGAATTTGGCATTCATAGCTTCTCTTCTTGACAATTGAGGCCATTTTGTCAGTACTTCGGAAAAGGTAGTATGGTAGGTTCATCATTTTGAATTTGGTGGAGTGTATCAATAACCTTATATGATATGAGTAAATCCTGGAGTATCTCCCCTCATAGGTGAAATACTTGATAATATGCCTCATCATTAGGGCATACTTCTCTAGCAGGTGGGAGAAGGGGAAGACAACCTTGCAACCTTGTTGACAACTAGGTTTTAGGTAGGGCTCATAATAGCTCAAATCCAACTTCTTTTGTTTAAACCATATCTCACCAATGTCTGGTATACCTGTTGCTTCAGAAATGGATTCAGATGAGAGATCAAAATCCACTCTTGCTATGTTAACTTGGTGATTTTGTAAGCCAAGGATGAACAATCTAGTCAAGTCTGAGTGGCTTTTGAATTGCTTGACCTTTCCACAAAACTGATAACACCAAACATCCTGAAAGCATAAAAGGATCATGGGAGAGGAAGTAATCTGAATGGTGTCTAAGTGCTGAAACCTATTTTCCCTTCCTCCCTTGTTTTTAGGCTTGGAAGGTCTTTGGCTTTCATCACTACTGGTATGAATTTCTCCTTCAGACATGGTGGCTGGTTCTAGCACAACAAGATTTTTAGTTCATGTTTGAGAGCCTTTAGGTCAAAAGGCTGCAATGAGTGAGGTGATGGGAGAATTTTTCAAATGGGGGCCAAGATGAAACTTTCTAGGAGTGCACTCAATGTTTTAGAGGTTTGTTTGTTGTCACTCAGTCTCCTCTATCATATATAACAGTTTTCTCCTTTGCAAACCCTAACCAAAGATATTTAAAACATATTCTTATGCAGCCTAGGGTTTGGTTTAATTAGGCCTTTTAAATATCTCTTTTCTTAGGAAAATGAAAGCTTGGAGGCAAGAAAATAAACCACCAATCTTGTTTCTTTGATTGCAGGAAGTTTGGAGGCGAAAAATAATTTTTTTTACTCCTTTTAACAAATTTAGACACACTTTTCATGTGCGTAGCGCCTGTGCACAACACCTGTGTGTAGTGCCTATGCGTAGTGCTGGGTGACCTTGGGCCGGAGATGGGCCAGTCAGGCCCATCGGAGCATAGCGCCGAGTGGCCGACAGGTACTTTCAGGCAGCTCAGGTGCTTTCTTGTGTTTGTGCGTAACACCGATCCGGGTGCATAGCGTCTGGCCCTGGGTACGCGAAAAAGTGTTAAATAACATTGTGGCCACCTCTCCTATGCATAGCGCCAAAGGCCAAGTGCGTAGCACTGGCCTCGGTGCATAACGCCTGGAGATTTTCATTGATTTTGCACAGAAACCCTCGAACTCTCTCTCAACGGATTTTTTTTTCTTTGGGATGAAAAATGATGAGGGGGAATACCCAAAAACAACCTTTATAACCTTTTTTAAAAATAAATTTGAAGCCAAAACCCACTTTGTAATGTTTATGTTTCTTCACTTTTTGTCACTGTGTCTTTGACTATTTTGGTCTTGCAGGTGGCATATTTGATTGAAAAGTTTTATTTTCTTCATTGCTGGAGGCTTCTTAAAGCTTTTTTTAATTTGAAACCCTTCCTGAAGAGACCAAGTCTATGCTTCTCAACCATTTTTGGAAAACGAACCTGTTTTTTACTTTAATACTTATACACAACAAACTCATCGTTTTTTCCATTTATCCTTTGACTGATATTCTGTATTTAAAACATTCTTTCCTTGACCTTGTCATTGTTTCTATGGGAAAAACACACTTATCAACTCTGTATAGTGTTATTGATGTCTTAGTTATCTTTTTTGTAGAATATTCATTTGATAAAGAGGTCCTTGTTGGGAGTTCACTACTCTGCTGTAAACCAAGGGTATATCTGTTTGTTTTTAGGTCACTTTGATCACTGTCACTTTTGAACTTGGACAACTTGTTTTATCAAATAATGACCCATGCTTATCATAGTTGTTATTTTGGAAATTTCTACCCATGTTTGTCCCCTTTGGCCACTTGAATATGTCTCTAACTGTTTTTCAGAGAAAAAGTCCTTTGAACTGACATTTCTTGCCTCTTCTTGCTAACACTCTTCATCATGTTTCTACCTTTGGTGTAGTGGAGCATTTGATCTTCATGTCTGCCCTCCTTGATCTTTTTAAAACTTATAATTTTACCTTTTTTTGAGGTGGAGTTAGTTCTTGTCTGCCAAACCCTATAAGGTAGTTTGAAAACCCTTGAGACCATCTACTGTGATGAAGGAGGTTTCTTTGTCACTATTTTGACCATCTTTGTCATATCTTCCCAAGCTTCTGAGTTTTTAGGGATACTTTAGAAAAGCAAACAGTGTTATCTTCTAAGTTATCAAAGAGACACTTATCAAACTCACTATTTATGTCTAAAAGCCTTCAATGCTCATTTGAAGGGGTTTAGGGGTTTTTTGCCTTTGTAACCTTAGCATTGCTCTATTTCTTGGTCAAAACAATCATGAATCTTGATTCCCATCAAACACACACCTTGTTGATTTCTTCTTGGTTGTGAGAGGTTTTCTTGTGATGATGCCTCTCATTACTTTACCTCTTGCTAGGTTTGATAACCCTTTGACTCTTTTGCAAAAAAGTAAGTAAGGGACAACTGTATCCCTACAAAACTTGTGCTTCAGGCTAAATACCTTTTGAATGATATATTTTGTGAACTTAAGCCTGTGGTATCTTACCACCTACTATGGATGCCTTTATAAGCTTTTTAGGCCTTCTTCTTTGGCTCAGTTTTTGTTGTTGACCATTTACAAAACATTCCTGCAGAAATGCTTAGACATGGTAAATTTCGCCTTTACAGGCTTCCTGCTTGATCAAGAGGATATCTTTGGAGGTATTTGATATTCTTTGGACAATGATAAGCTTCATTCTTGTGTTCTCTTGATTTCACCTTTGAATATTTGTAGAAACAATGAATTTAGAACCGTGACAATGCATAACCTAGGTGACCCTATTTGACTTATTATAATGTACTTGGAAAAGGTTTTTTGACTAAAGATTTGAATCAGGGTTTGGATGAGGAGACAGGGTTTTTGACACTCTATTATGTACTACCATCCTAGACAACTAGAAAACCTTGTTTTTCTTCAAAGGGGCTTTAGAAAGGGAGTTTTGAAACCACCATTTCTTGAGGCACTTGATGAGTAGGGGAAAAAGTTCAGTTTACTTGGCGAAACAAGGTGTGAAAATAGAGGGTTGAGGAAAATAGAGACAAAGTGTTATAGGTGGAGGTGGCAAACATAGTGAGAGTGAGGGACATCAGTTCAGGATTTGGTCTTATCTGGGTGAAATATTGGCCATGCTTTGGTAGAGAAGTGGGATAGTAAAAAATTTCTCTTTGAGGATATTTATAGAACTCACATTGTTCTTGAATTCTGTTTCTATAAATCTAAGACAAAGCATTTAGTCATCTAAACAAGTAAAAATTACTGATGACTAACAGTGGCTCCACTTGGGGAGGGCAGCTCCTTTTCAAGAGGTGTCCAGAATTTCAGATCTTTTGGTTTATGAAGACCACTGCCTCATCCATTGGGTGGGTTTTCTTCTTTCTTTTGCTATTTCTTTCCCTTAAGTACTGATTTTGAAAATTTGAAAGCATGGTTTGCTCAACTTCACCTTTACCTACCAACCTACTTGCCTAAAATATTTTTTTCTTGGGTGCACTTGAACGGGCAGACCCATTGACATTTCTCTTTTTGAAAGAAAACAACTATCTACTTCTACATGTATCTCTTCCGGGAGTTCAGATTAGGCTAATGAACTCCTTTGATTATCTACCTATTCTATTCAACTGCCAAGGTTAAAATGTTTGACAAGATTCATTCACTAAGCTAAAAATGTGAAATTGAAAACATGACTAAATCAATATTAGACAATCTGATTTATCATGGATTTGTGGCATAGAAACAAGCTACACAAAAATGTTACTTTTGAACAAAATAAGACTTATAATAATCAAGGCTAAGATACATAGTTTTCTATTCATCCCTATTTTTCTCCTTGGTTCTGTTTTGAGCATGTGGAACCAGTATCTTTCTTTCCTAATCTATTTTCTTTGACAAGTCAAGCTTCAATGTTTTGACCAACATTCTTTTCACTAACTTATCAACAATAAATTTAAAACATGTTCAACCATGATTAGGCTAGATATCTGAACAAGACATTCTTTTTGCACCAGTAGTGGCATTTAGACTTGCACACTTTCAGTATTACTATTTTTTGGGTATGGGGCTATACCTTTTCTTTAGAATCTGCCCTCTTTTCCATTTTTTCTATGTTTTTTTGTTTTCTCTCTTTTTGACCCTTTCTTCACACAATGGTATGTACAATGAGTGAAAATTTTTAAGCTAGGAATATTGACAAAAGTAGTGTTTTAGTGTCCTACCATTGACATGACCTCCAAATGTTTCAGTTCCATCAAGTTCTTGTAAAAAGAAGGCATTGTTTCCTATAGCTGAACTGATAATGAATGGCCCTTTCCACAAGTTTTCAAACTTACCATGTTTACCTTTATCTTCCCTCCTTGATTCCCACTTCAGCACCTTATATCCAATCTGGAAATAATTTTCCTTGGTTCTTCTGTCAAATATTTTCTTCATATTTTCCTATACTAACTGTTTCCTTTTATACACCTCCTCTCTTGTCTGTTGTAAATGGATAGTTTGGTTCAACCTCCTTTGCATGTCATTTTCTTCTGATTGCACTTCTTGTAACGGTTTCATCACCGACACTCCCAAAGATGTCAGGAAAATGGCGTCCATGCCATACACTAATTGATAGGGAGACATATCGATTGATTTCTTGGTGGTTAGTCTATCAACCCATAGTGCATGTACTAGCTTTCCATGCCATGCCTTCTGATTCTATTCCAGAAGCTTCTTAATAATATTGACTAGGCTTTTATTAGAGGACTCGACTAACCCATTACCTTGAGGGTAATAAGCTGTGGAATGTCCTAATGTGATGTGATATTTATAACAGAAGTCAACCATTATTTTGGATGTAAAGGAAGTCGCATTTTCTGTGATGATTTTCCTAGGGTAACCGAATCTAGACAGAATTTTGGTCTCAAGAAATTTGATAATGACTGAATCAGTGGCATTCCTAGAGGGGATGGCTTTTATCCATTTAGTAAATTAATCAGTAGCGGTGAGGATCCATTTGTTTTGGGCAGATGAAGAAGGGTGGATCTCTCGAATGAAGTCTAAACCCCATCATTGAAACAGAGCTTCAACAATGATCAAATGTAAAGGCAAAGGTAAAACCTTTCTCTTGCCATCAAAAATTTGGCATTTATGGCAAGTCATGACTAGTTTATGGGTGTCGGAGAGTAGGGTGGGCCAATAGTAACTAGCTCTAAGGATCTTGTTAGCTGTGTTTTTCCAGTAAATATTTCCCCCACATTCTCCCTCATGCATTTCATGCATGATCTTTCCTTCATCATCCTCAAGAAAACACTTAATAAATATACTAATAGGATTCTTCCAGTATATAACTCCATCTAAAA
The DNA here is from genome assembly GCA_034641835.2 of Pinus albicaulis. Classification (NCBI taxonomy): domain Eukaryota; kingdom Viridiplantae; phylum Streptophyta; class Pinopsida; order Pinales; family Pinaceae; genus Pinus; species Pinus albicaulis. Next base: position 460,946,161 of record CM076574.1, on the reverse strand, counting down.
TGCAGAATTTTAAAGATTTTTATTTCAGGAATCTTGCTTTTGTATTTGATAAGGTAGGAGGAGAATTAAGATAGAATATCACATAAATAATATCAGCATACCAAGATGAATTTAAAAATACTTCTTCAACTTGAGGAGCTGTGCATTCTTCTTGCTCTTCTAAAGAGTAAACAAAATTCATATCTGATGCTTGGAGATTTTTTTCAGCCATGAATTTTGAAAGTCCTTGTCCTTTAACCAGTTTAGTGGGTCTGATTTCTAAATCATATTCTAAAATAATAGCAATCCACTTTCCCCTTTTACCATCAGGATCCTGATTTAAGATATCTTTGATAGCTGTGTGCGGAACAAAAGCAATAATATGAGAATGCAAGATATAAAATCTGAAGTCTTTCAATTCTTTTACTAATGCGAAGGCCTGTTTTTCCATGATGTTATATTTTAAGGGAGCATCCCTAAGGGATTTTCTGAAGAAAGCTATGGGATGTTCTGTCCCGTTGCATTTTTTGTAACAACACCGTAGCCACAATATGTTCACATGCAAATGAGAAAATATAGAAGTCTTTGGTGAAATTAGGACTTATTAGAACTGGTGTTTGGGTGAGTTCTTGTTTAACCAGTTCGAAAGATTGTTTGGCCTTCAAAGTACACTTAACTCCTACCTCTTTTTTTAGCATGGTTGTAATATTTCTCAAGATTTCCGCAAGGTTGGGGATGAATCTTCTTAAGAAGTTGATTTTCCCAATAAAGGATTGCAATTCCTTAATGTTTCTGGGATGGCTGATTTGCAATATGCCTTCAATTATTTTGGGGTCTATTTTGATTCCTTCTTCAGAGATGATGTGGCCGAGGAGTTTTCCTTCCTCGAGACCAAAAAATGTTCTCTTGGGATTCAGAGAGAGGCCATATTTCCTACATTTTTTGAAAATTTTTCTTAAGTGGACTAAGTGTTGCTCATCGGTCTTAGAGTAAACAGTGATGTCATCGAGGTAAATGACTATGAAGCAGCCTATGTCTTCTGAAAAGGCTATGTCCATGGCTCTTTGAAAATTGGCCCCTGCATTCACCAACCCAAACGACATTTTAACATACATGAATGTGCCCCAAGGAGTGGTGAAGGCAGTTGTGTGTTGATCACTCGGGAATACTAGCACTTGGTTGTAACCGGAAAAACCATCGAGTAGTGAGATTCTCTTAAAGACAACTACCTTTTGAAGTATGTGGTCCATTTTAGGTAAAGGATAGTTATCTTTCAAGGAGGACCTATTCAGATTTCTAAGGTCAATGCAAAGTCTGATCTCTCCAATTTTCTTCCTAACTGACACAAGGTTGGAAACCCATTTAGAGTATCCGAGGGGAAATATTATCCTGGCGTCATACATATTTTTTATCTCTTGTTCAACTAGAGGTAATAAGACAAGGTTTATTATTCTTAAGTTTTTTTTGAAAGGTTTATGGTTCTCCTTGAGAGGGATTTTGTGTTGAATAATGCTTGTGTCACAAGATTTTAAATCTTGATACCCCCATGCAAACACATCTTTAAACTCCTTGAAGAGCTCGATATATTTCTGTTTTATGTGAGGAGGAAGGGTCTTAGAAAGTTTGATCATTTTAGGTTCCCTTTTGTTTCCTCTGTTTTATTCCTGTACATTAGCCTCAGTAGATTCTATCTTTGGTTTTTTAGCTATATCATTAAAATAGAATAACTCTTCCAAAGGTGCAAGGCCTCTTGGTAATGTGTCATTCTTACAGTGTAAAACTTCAAGGTCTCTTTGGTCTAGGTCCTCACACATATCAGCTTCATAAGGATGTGTGATCAGATTGATATTAGCAAAAGAGGACAACTCTGATTTATGATCTCTATCTTCAGCAAGACCATCTTCCTCATGTTCTAAGCTAGGTTTATTCAATGTAAATTCATTCCTAGATTGTAGGAAATCATCAATTTGTTCGTCACCCTCAAATGCCTGCCAATGATTAATGTTGTCATGTACCGTAGGAAAATGTTTGACTTTTATAGGGTTTTGTTCATTTGCAAGTGGTATTTGGTAATTGCTGGCAGCAAAGGTGAGCTTGTTGGCAAGGCTATTTTGGGCTCTAGGAATATAAGTGAGCTCATATTTCTCGAAATTTTTGAGGAGGTCTAGGGCTGCATTTCTGTACTCTATTAATCTTGCATTCTTGGCTGAGTATTCACCTTGGATATGTTTAATGAATAGCTCTGAATCTCCCTAGGCTAATATTTTCTTAGCTCCTAAGTCTTCAAGCAAGTGTAAACCGAGGAGGAGAGCCTCATAGAGTCAGAAATGTTATTAGTACATTGAAATTCCAATCTGTAAGAATGGCCTTCATTTGTGTTATGTATCCAAACACCAGCCCCTGAGCTGGCCTTGCCACATGAACCATCAAAGCTCATGTTCCAAAGTGTTTCTATTTCATGTTTATTGTTGAGTTGTTTTTCAGGGTTGCTAGATTTTTGGTTATCATTTTCCTCATTTGAGGGTGAGTTGAGTGTTCCGGTGGGCCTAGCTCTTTCTCACTTCCTTTTACTTGTCCACTAATCTCATTCTCATTATACAAGATAAAAGAATCCAAATCTGAATGAATGGAATAAACCGGGGTGTTGTTGGGTCTATATAGGTTGCTTACCATATACTTCATGTGAGATTCCCAGTAGAGTCTCCTTGTTTGGTTAAAAATTGGGATGGTAGCTTAAGACATGTCAAGTTGGAGGTTCCCCAAAAGCTTGGCTCCCCAAGATTGGGACAAAAGCATGCCATATTTGGGGGGAATGTCAGCCACGACTATATCCATGACCAGGCTCTTAGTAGGGATTTGTGTCAGATTGACACATAATTCTTTGATCAAGCCCAAGAATTTAACCCTACTTGAATCAAAGGAATACAGATCTTTATAGGGCTTGGTTATTTCTAGGCCCAATATTTCCATCACTACCTTCGGCATGAGGTTGTGAGAGGTACCAGAGTCTAGCATGGCATTATGTAGAATTTTGTCGTGTATGTTTAGGCTAACATAGAATGGGGGAATGGATCCTTCTTGGTATTTTCCATCTACTTTGGGTCCAAAAAATAGCTCTGGTTTATCATCTGTCAAAGTCAGAGTATTGGTATCATTTCCTATGTTCAAAAATTTCAAAACTTGGGAGCGGTACATATCCTGAGCTACCAGTTCAATGAGAGGGATGGTTGTTTTTATTTTAGCGATCTCTCCTTAAAAACTAAAAGGTACTTGAGTTTTATAAATATTTACATCAGTTTTATCAGCCATAAATTTTCCCACATTTTTAATTTGCTGATTTTGATTCAGGGTTTTGGTCAGTAGAGTTTTCTCAGGGCCACTAGCATAGGTGCTAGGATAGCTTGTGTCAACACCTGGTTGGCTATTTTTATCATTGTTGGGATCAATTTTCTTAGCCATGGCACTGTTATTGTCTGATGTTCTTTTAATAATGTTTTCAGGATTTTTCTTAAAAGCAGTGTCTAAGTTGTTTTTCCTGGAGTTGTCTTGGTTTTTATTACTCCTAAAATCATATTGTCTATGGACTTCCATTATGGGATTTTCTAATCCCAATTCATGGTCTTCAGAATCTTCATAGCTCGTTTCATCTTGGTTTGAGGAGAAAAATCCTTGTTCTTCTTCTGTGAGAAAAACCTCACCCTCACTATCAGAGCCTATTAAGTTTCGATGATTTTTATTTGGTTGTTCAATATCTCTTTCCCCTTCATCAACATAGTTATCTTGGAAGGGTGGTCTGATTTGTTGATCATTTTCCCTTGGTCTATTTTGGGGTGGGTCTCTTCTAAAATTTTGATTCTGGTTCCTATTTTGGCGATTTGGTTGGTTGTCCCTAGGGGGTGCTCTTTCATTTATGCTTATTCTCTCCATCATTCTTTCCATGGTCCTCAGAAGGTTTTCCATCCTAGAATCAGATGAGGAGGTGGAGGGCATGGTGTCATCTTTGTATGTTACCCTCTTTTCGGATCTTAGCCTAGCTCTTTTTCCAATTAAGTTAGCCTCTACACTTATAGCTCCTTTTTGCATGTCTTCTAGAGTTAGGGGCTCTCTTTCTCTTAGTTGATAGGCCATGTTGGGGTAAAAACCCTCTGAGAATTTTGCTAGGCCTAATGGGGGTTTCATGTTTGGCGTTAATGCATTGTAAACACTATTGAACCTAGTGCAATAGTCTTGTACACTTTCCCCTATGTTTCTTTTAAGATTGCTATATTCCGAGAGGATATGAAGAGGGTTTTTCTTTATTTCCCATTTGTTTATGAAAGTTTGGTAAAGGGAAGGGAGATCATATATGCTGTTGGGAGTTAGGTGTTTGAACCATTTCATAGCTTCTCCTCCTAGGCTTTGGGGAAACATCCTCATTTCCATTGTTTCCTCTTCTAATTCCATGTAGTCAAAAGCATCATTCGTTCTATCTACATGTTGTTGGGTAGTAGTGGATTCAGCCCCGGTGAAGTGTGGAATTCTGGATTGGTAATAATTTGGAAAAGGTACTAATGGTTGTTGTAACACAATGGGTGCATACCATGTTGCCATGATGGGAGCTAATGGTGGATTTACAATTGGAGGATTTTTGCTATGAGATGGAGTGGTTTGCAGAGTGGTGGTGTGAATGGGTGTGGCAGAAGTATTTGGACCAGTAAACTGATTCTAAGCAGACTTGGGGTGAAAAGAGCCAAAGTGGTGGAGAAGTTGGAAATAAGGTGGTTTGGAAGGAGAAGCTTCTCTACTAAGACTCTGCTACAAGTATATGGGCTCAAGGTCGGTATGGTCAATCCTACTTTGTGACTTGGTCCTGAAATGATTTTTTGTATGGCGCAAGTCAAACTGGGGATATTGTAATGTTGTAATATGTTCAAGTACAGAGCTTGCTTTATGAATGGTCCTATTAGTAGTTAAGTTTTCAGCTTCAAAATTTTTCCACAAAATCCTTTCTAGGTCATCAACTATAATAGGAGGGTTTGGGTCCAGATGAGATTTGATATTGATTCTTTGCAGAGCCAGATTTCAAATTCAAAATTTAGAGAGGCTAAAAGTTTATGACTTCTTTCGGAAGGATGATCTCTCTAGGTGCTATCAAACTTGCACAATGTGTGACTAGGTTTCTAGACTTCTCAGGACTGGTTTGATGTAGTCCTATAGGAGTCTATAGATACTTAGGAAAATTTATAAGGCTTACTAGAGGCTTAGTAGAGTTGCCAGGTGGATATTTTTAGACGTTTTGAAGATAAGTGTCTATGGTCCACCACCAATACTGAAAAAAAGCCAATCTATAAATGTTTTGGGGTTTTCTGAGTTTCTATATGTATCCCTTAAGGTATGTAAGAGTGTTTTATAGCTGAGTCATCAATTTTCTAAGATGGTGAAAAATCTATATTCTACTCTTAGGCTATCAGTTAAGTTCTCTATGATTTGAAGAAGGTTTCTAAAGTCCTAAGGGATACTTAGATTTTCACTGACATCAGAGGTTTCATCATGATCACCATTGTGTTGGTCAAAGTGATGAGGTGATTTACAAATCACATGATTTCAAAGTTTAACTAAGGGTTAAAAGAGTCTATAAGAGTTTTTAGGCTACTATATACTCAGTCCCACCATGATCGCCATTATGTTGGGGTCTCGTGATTTTGAATATTGGTAGACAAAATGACAGGGAAACACCAGACCAATCTTTGGAGTTCTAGGACTTAGCCTTCCTGGACTCAGAGAGGGCTCTCTCTATTATGCGAAGGATGTGAAATTTTTTGCTTTGGATGATTGATTTTAGGCTAGTTGTTAAGTGTAGGTTTTCTTGTTTGTTTTGGGTTGGGGTAAGATGATCAAGTAGGATAGGTGGAATGAGAGGTTATCAAATCAATAGGGCTATGGGGTCAGATGAATTCAAGGGTGTCTAAATGATGAAACAGAGTGTATTGCAGGGCCGATTTAGCAAGGTTAATGGATCCTTAAGGTGATGTATGAGGTGTAATGAAAATTAAGTTTGGGAAAAAACTAATAGGACTTAAAAATATATAGTCTGAATCAATAACTCATGAGGTAGGGAAAACCATTAATATCTATGAGCAATACTCAAATTGATAAACATGTAAGATGAACATTCTAGTGAAACATAGAAGCATTAGAAATCATAACTTTAGAAATTCACCTTTAGCTTTTGGGAAAACACATAAGATAAATAAAAAACTCAATTTATGGAGAGGGAACTCCTAAAAAACATATATCAAGTTATTATGAACTCCGAAATAAGTTGGTAAGCATGGGCAAAGGGCAAGATCGAATGAGACCTCTTTGTCTTAACCTAATCAATCAATATTTCATAGAAAAGCTGTAAGATAGGGTTTTGAAAACTTTAAATAAGCAGGGCATACCATGAATCATACTTATAAGATAGCATAATAACCATTCATGAAACAAAAACAAGTTTTAGTGGGCCTAAGGAGCAGTCAAGAATTACTTAAGATGACTAAAAGAGGAAACATCAAGGCTATAACAAACAAAAGGTTTGAGGTGCTTCCATGAGCATTTCTCAACCTATAATTTTCTGATATATAGCAACCAAGAAGAATGAAACATAAATGAGGAAAAGAAAACATTAGCAAGTTAAGAAAACATCACCATTCACCAAGCTATGGAACCCTGCAAAGATGCTTCTCCATCATGAATCCAATCAAGCCATTCATTCACTTCATAAAACCAATTTCTTCTCCAAGCTCATAAAACCATGTACTTATCTTAAACACAACAAGTCCCAACTGTTTACAATGAATCCTCATGCCTTATATAACAAATAAAGAGAGGAGATCCTACTAGAGCATCTAGAAGCCTATTGGCCAAAGATAAATATCTTAACTTGTCCTTGAGGCCTTGCAAGGCCCACGGCACAAAAATATCCTACAAATATCTTTTTCGACCAAAAATATAAATTATATTGACTTTTATTCTCTGAAAAGCATGAGAAAACTTTCCAAACGCACAATTTTCCCACTCATCCGTAGGTGCGTAGCGCACTGTGTCAAACAGTGGAAAAATTTCAGGTGCGTAGCGCAGAAATAAACCTTTTTGCAGCAGTCATTTGGAGGTCTTCCTGACACTGGATTTGGCTCCGTGATGGCTCGTTGGAAAGCCTGATGAGTCTAATTTCCAAAAATATTTGATTTGTAATGATTGGATTCCATATAACTGCTCAAAAATAAAATCTCCCAACACTTCTCTATGCGCAACACCTGGTCTGCAAAGGAGGCAGAAAGGTCAAATGTTTGATGTTTTTTGACCTTTTGAGGGGGTAAAAATGCTCCAAATGATCTAAAAGTTGGTGAGTAGACTGTTGGTGATGTGAAAAATCCAAAAATGTAAAATTTGAGAGCTGAATATGCACCAATTTTGTGCATAGGTCCTAGGGTGTTGCGCTCCTAAGGGTCAAAATTTGGAAAAAGCAAAAAGTTGTCCAATTTGCCTCAAAATTTGTGGAGAGACCAATCAAGAGGTTTTTGACACTTTTTGAGAAACCTGGGCCAAGATACCAAGCCTAGCTAGGTCATTTTACTCATTTGGTTCCAATCCCTCACCTTGGGCAGTTTTTAGCTTCTTCCTTGCAAAATGATTTCTTTGTTTATAGTGCTCAGTCATTCTTCTTTGCAAGCTCAAGTTTTTGTTGGCCTTCTCCAGTTTGGAATCTAGATGTATGTTGGCCCTTTCAAGCCATGATTCCCTATCATGCTCAATTTCCATGGCAAGGAGTTCAGTGAGAGGAAATTTTTGTGCTTGGGCTGATTCTTCCTCTCTTTGTTTTGCCAATGCTTTCCTAAGACTCATAATCCTTGGCCTTCTTCTAGTCTGACCCTCTTCATCACTACTCTCCTCATAAGTGCCCATGTATTCTTTCAACTACACTTATGACCTTTGAGGCTCTCTTTGATATTTTACCACCCTTGCTTCATAAATGGCCAGTTGGCAACTCATTTGTTTTTTCTGCATCTGCAAGAAGTGAATGATATCCTTTGACCTTTCTAATTCAACTTCCAAGTCTTTGATCTAGGAATTCCGGTCTTCTAGAAGAGAGTTTACTATTATTGTTTCAATTTCCTCATCACTATTTATTTGAATGAGCTCAAATTCTTTTTCTTCCTCATGATTGTCTTCTTCCTCTTTCACTTGTTGTTTACCTTTGTCTTTCATTTGAGTTGAGGAGAAGTGAATGGCCCCTTGCCTTTTGGAGGTAGCAAACACATGCCTCTCTCCTCTTTGATAGGTAATGGTGAAAGGTGCAACAAGTTTTATTTGAAAACTTTGATCATTAGTGACCTTTGGACCGTTTTCCTCTTCATGGATGATCTCTGTGTGTGCATCTTCCTCATATTGCTCTTGGATGCCATTTTGATTAGCATCCTCACTATATTTTATGCCATTATCACTGTCAAGATCCTAAGGACTATCCTCCTTTGTTTTTGCAATGTTAGAGGCGCCTTGATCTGTATTGGGCACATCTTCATTTCCATGACTGTCTTCTTCCTCATATTTTGACCCACTGTATTCATTGTCAAATTGATCCTTTGTATCACTGTTTGCATTCTTTTTAGGGTCACTGTCTTGGGTACCTTCATTAGTCTTCCCATCACTGTGAGGGTCATTTCCTTCTTCATTAGGTGAGTTCTTTTGGCTGATATATTCTTTACTACCCTGCTCATTTTATTCATTACTTGGCCTATTGTTATCATTTTCTTGCCTACTGAAAATAACTTCAAAATTTGTTTCTCGACTTCTTTTTCCATTCTTGTCACTATTATTGTTGTTTTATTCATTTCATTCATATGCCTCCTCCCCACTGTTGTTTTTTTGTTCTTCATGGTCACTGCCCTCATTATTTCCTTCAGTAATGTTTTCTTCTTCATTGTTGTCTTCATCTACCTCAGTTTCTACCTCACTATCCTCTTCTTTGTTTTCTTCAGCTATCTCAGTTTCTACCTCACTATCCTCTTCCTCATTATTTTCATTTGTTTGCACTTCATTAGAGCCAATGTCAGCTTCTTCACTTGGTACATTAGGAGAAGAGATAGGAGGTGAATTTATTTGTGGAGAAGGCATATGGAGAGATGATGGAGGAGTGGAGGTAGGTGGTTGTGAAGTGGAAGGTACATTCTGCTAAATGAAGGCTTGTTAGTTTGTAAACACATCATGTGAGATGAAGACTTCCCAAGGGATTCCTTGCTGCTCCAGCTGGTGTAAGACAATCATTTTTATCAAGGAGTGGTGGAAAATGCTCATCATTTAGCGGTCATAGCTTCTCTTCTTGATAACTAAGGCCATTTTGTCAATACTTCGGAAAGGGTAGTATGGTAGGTTCATCATTTTGACTTTGGTGAAGTGCATCAGTAACCTTATATGATATGAGTAAATCCTAGAGTATCTCCCCTCACAAGTGAAATACCTGATAATATGCCTCATCAGTAGGGCATACCTCTCTATCTGGTGTGAGAAGGGGGATACAACCTTGCAACCTTGTTGAAAGCAAGCTTTTAGGTAGGGCTCATAATACCTCAACTCAAACTTATTTTGTTTAAACCATATCTCAGCAATGTCTGGTATACCTATTGCTTTAGAAATGGATTCAGGTGAGAGCTCAAATTCCACTCCTGCTAGGTTAACTTGGTGATTTTGTAAGCCAAGGATGAACAATCTAGTCAAGTTTGAGTGGCTTTTGACTTCCTTGACCTTTTCACAAAATTGATAACACCCTACAACTTGAAAGCATGAAAGGATCATGGGAGAGGAAGTAATATGAATGGTATCTAAGTGCTCAAACCTATTTTCCCTTCCTCCCTTGTGTTTAGGCCTTGAAGGTATTTGACTTTCATCACTGCTGGTATGAATTTCTCCTTCAGACATGGTGGCTGGTTCAAGCACATTAATATTTTTAGTTTTTGTTTGAGGGACTTTAGGTCAAAAGGCTGCAGTGAGTGAGGTGATGGGCGAATTTTTCAAATGGGGGCCAAGATGAAACTTTCCAGGAGTACACTCAGTGTTTTAGAGGTTTGTTTGCTGTCACTCAGTCTCCTCTGGCATATATAACAATTTTCTCCTTTGCAAACCCTAACCAAAGTTATTTAAAACTAATTCTTATGCAGCTTATGGTTTGGTTTAATTAGGACTTTTAAATATCTCTTTGCTTAGGAAAATGAAAGCTTGGAGGCAAGAAAATAAACCACCAACCTTGTGTCTTTGATGACAGGAAGTTTGGAGGTGAAAAATAAAATTTTAACTCCTTTTTGAAAATTTAGGCACACTTTTCCTGTGTGTAGCGCCTGTGTGTAGCACCTATGCATAGCATCAGGTCAGCTTGGGCCGAAGATGGGCCAGTCAGGCCTGTCGGAGCGTAGCGCCAGGTGGTCGACAGGTAGTTTTAGGAAGCTTGTGCACTTGGTTGTGTCTGTGCATAACACTGGCCCAGGTGTGTAGCGTTGGGCCCTGGGTACGCAAATCAGTGTTAAATAACACTGCGGCCACCTCTCCTGTGCGTAGGGCCGAAGGCCAGGTGCGTAGCGTAGGCCTCGGTACGTAGCACCTAGATATTTTCATTGATTTTGGACAAAAACCCTCGAACTCTCTCTCAACAAATTTTTTTCACTTTGGGATGACAAATGATGCTGGGGAATACCCAAAAACAACCTTTATAACCTTTTTGAGAAATAAATTTGAAGCCAAAACCCACTTTGTAATGTTTATGTTTCTTCACTTTTTCTCACTATGTGTTTGACTGTTTTGCTCTTGCAGGTGGCATATTTGATTGAAAAGTTTTCTTTTCTTCATTGTTGGAGGCTTCTTAAAGCTCTTTTTAATTTGACACCCTTCCTGAAGACACCAAGCCTATGCCTCTCAACCCTTTTTTGGAAAAATAACATGTTTTTGACTTTAATACTTATATAAATCAAACTCATCATTTTTGCAATTTCTCCTTTGACTGATATTCTGTATTTGAAACATTCTTTCCTTTGACCTTGTCATTATTTCTATGGGAAAACCACCTTTGTCAACACTGTACAATGTTATTGATGTCTTAGTTATCTTTTTTGGAGAATATTCATTTGATAAAGAGGTCCTTGTTGGGAGTTCACTGCTCTGCTATAAACCAGGGGTATATCTGTTTGTTTTTAGGTCACTTCGATCACTGTCACTTTTGAACTTGGACAACTTGCTTTATCAAATAATGACCCATGCTTATCATAGTTGCTATTTGGGAAATTTCTAGCCATGTTTATCCCCTTTGGCCACTTGAAGATGTATCTAACTATGTTTTAGAGAAAAATTCCTTTGAACTGACATTTCTTGCCTCTTCTTGCTTATACTCTTCATCATCTTTCTGCCTTTGGTGTAGTGGAGTATTTGATCTTCATGTCTGCCCTCCTTGATCTTTTTAAAACCTATGATTTTACCTTTTTTTGAGGTGGAGTTAGTGCTTGTCTGGAAAACCCTATAAGGTAGTTTGAAAACCCTTGAAACCATCTATTGTGATGAAGGAGGCTTCTTTGTCACTATTTTGAACATCTTTGTCATATCTTCCCAAGCTTCGGGGTTTTTAGGGATACTTTAGAAAATAAAACGGTGTTATCTTATAAGTTCTCAAAGAGACACTTATAAAACTCACTATTTATGTCTAAAATCCTTCAATGATCATTTGAAGGGGTTTAGGGGTTTTTTTCCTTTGTAACCTTAGCATTGCTCTATTGCTTGGTAAAAACAGTCATGAACCTTGATTCCCATCAAACACATTTGCTACTTTCTTCTTGGTTGTGAGTGGTTTTCTTGTGATGATGCCTCTCATTACTTTACTTCTTGCTAGGTTTGATAGACATTTGACTCCTTTGTAGAAAAGTAAGTTAGGGACAACTGTCTCCCTACAAAACTTGTGCTTCAGGCTAAATACCTTTTGAATGAACTTAAGCCTGTTATATCTTACCACCTGCTGTGGATGCCTTTATAAGTTTTTTAGGCCTTCTTCTTTGGCTCTATTTCTGTTGTTGACCATTTACAAAACATTCCTACAAAAATTCTTGGACATGGTAAATTGCTCCTTTGTAGGCTTACTGCTTGATTAAGAGGATATCTTTGGAGGTCTTTGATATTCTTTGGACAATGATAAGCTTAATTCTTGTGTTCTCTTGATTTCACCTTTGAATATCTGTGGAAATAGTGAATTTAGAACCATGATAGTGCATAACCAAGGTGACCCTATTTGACTTATTGTAATGTCCTTGGAATAGGTTTTTTGACTGAAAATGTGAATCAGGGTTTGGATGAGGAGATGGGGTTTTTGACACTCTATTATGCACTACCATCCTAGACAACTAGAAAACCTTGTTTTTCTTCAAAGGGGCTTTAGAAATGGAGTTTTGAAACCACCATTGCTTGAGGTACTTGGTGAGTATGGGAAAAAGTTCAGTTTACTTGGTGAAACAAGGTGTGAAAATAGAGTGCTCAGGAAAATAGAGACAGAGTGTTATAGGCAGAGGTGGAAAACATAGTGAGAGCGAGGGACATCAGTTCAAGATTTGGTCTTATCTAGGTGATAGATTGGTCATGCTTTGGTAGAGAAGTGGGATAGTAAAAAATTTCTCTTTGAGGAGATTTCTAGAACTCACATGATTCTTGAATTCTGTTTCTAGAAATCCAGGACAAAGCATTTAGTCATCTAAATAGGTAAAAATTACTGATGACTAACAAGATATAAGGAGTATTTAGACTCATACTGAAAGAAGAAAGTGCACATTTCATTCCATCATTCTTGAGATAATATTGGTAACAATGACTGAAATATATGATGATGATTGGTGTTGAATGTTTATAGTTTTGAAAATGCATCTAATGTTGAAACAGAAGACAGGTACATATCGTACAAGCTAAGGGGGAGCTGAAGCAGTAAAATTTTCCGTATTTCACTTTTTGTATGCAGGTTTCATGAAATATAGTTGCGTATATAGATGACTTCCTTTACATACAGTCGTGTATGTTTTTCTTTGACAGAAAATAGTGGGACAGACTCAAGAATAGTCTTTGATATGCTTTTTACAGTTATGATTTAATTTTATTGGTCTAATGTTAATGGCTACAGTCTGATGATGTGGTATTGAGTTATGATTTTTACATTGATAATTATCTGATTTATGAAGATGCTTTGATAAATGAGTTGATGTGGTCAACTTGACAATGAACAAATAGCTCAGGTTTAGTGAGAGTATTAGCCTTTTTTCTAATTATGCATTGTGGGCATTATATTTTCTTATACTATAATAATTTTGATTGATGTTATATTGTTTCCATGATACATGGATTTCTTATGATCAGATTATGGAAGAGCCTTAATCATATTTGTAGAAGATTATCTTTATCTACAAACATGGAGTTGATGCATGACTAATGATATATATATGATGAAAACTTTGAAATCTTTTTTTTGGTGACTATTGTCATGAATGATGCCTATTGTGCTTGATTTTGACACATGTTACATCGTGATTATGAAAATGGAATAAATATAAAGCATGAATACCTTTTTTATAATAGATCACATGGATGATTGGTTAATACATATTGATTATTGATGAAGTGGTTCTGGTGTGATAACTCTTCTTGCATATTGGGGCAAGAATATGATGTTGCTGCAAGGATGATGAAGACATGGTTATTGATATGCTTATGTTACAATTTTTGGATGATAATTGGTGACATGGATACATTATATTTTCCTCTGATTGGTTCTCACATATGTTGTCAATGCATGTCTATGGTGTTTACTCATTCTATATGATATGATGCTTAACTTCTCTATCTTATTTCATGATGATATACTTGGTTCCCACATATGTTTACTTGATGAAGATGGTTGTGGGCTATTCCTACAAAGGGAAAAAGGAAAGTTTTCTTTGATAAAGTCAATAGATTGATTTGATAGATGATCTATATAGAAATATATTATGGTGTTGATATTGTAGAATTTGTCACAGGTTGATGATATTGAAATTTATCCACACTATTGCTGATATACATTTATGGTGCAGATTATATTTGATATATAATGGTTATGAACCATGGTCTTTATCTCTCACTATTGAGGTCCTTTGGTCCTAGTTATAAAATTCATATCTGTCTTTTGATGTAAATTTCATGTAAATACCAATGAATTAATCCTTGTTATATTCAATCATGTGTGTAATTTGGAGGTCATGTCAAATACGTAATCCCACTTGGTTGGTTGGTTGTGTTAAATGTGTAATCCCACTTGGTTGGCTAGTTGATTCAAATATGTAACCCCACTTAAATAGGCGATGAATGTAAGTATGAGTCCTTGGCGATATGATAGGTCATACTTAGTTGAGTTATATATTCATGTGCTTCATTGAAAATATTTTTGAAGATTCAACATGTGCTGAGGGGGAGCATGGTAAGTATAGTGCAAATCAGATATAGAAAGCTCTTATATCTACAAGGAAAGAGAAACATTTTTTCAGCATTGGTCTACCCTTTGACCTTGATGTCAAAGGGGGAGAGTAACTTGGTGTTTTAATAATTCTTTCATTGATGTTTATTACAAGTATCTACAGGTTGTGGTGATAAAACACCAACATAGTTTCCATCAAGTACAAAGGGGGATATTGTTGGCATTATGATATACCTGTTGTCCTTTTTGGAAACCCACTTGTAGCAAGATAAGTATGTGTTGACATGATGGTAACATGATGTGTACACACTCTAGTTCAATTGTGACAAAGAGAAATAACAGTCTATGATAGAGGAAGGTAAAGTTTGAGAAATATACACATATTTGATGAAGCCAAGTCATGTACATATGTAGGTTTGAGGAATGGAAGTCATCTATACGCAGGTTCGATGAAGACAAGTTGTGTATGTACGTAGGTTTGATGAAGCGATTTAGTGTTATACGCATGTTTGGTAAATAAAATTCACGTACACATGTGGATATGAAGAAGCAAAGTCACGTACATATTGGTGGAATATTTTATTAATACCAAGGGTCTCTATCATGGTAATAGCCCACAATATTCGGCATAGTAACGACTATTTGATCCTGTCAAAGATTACCACTACCACTAGTGTGGTTTTGTCTCATGGTATTGGCTAAGGCTCAAAATATATAAGGAGGTGAAGATAAAAGTACTATAGAGTGCATGAGTGAGTATAATGAATGAATACTTCAATCTAAAGTATATTTGTATGGTATGGGCTATATTTGATTGATATATCTTAAATAATGATGCACTCATGAATACAATGATGTATCATGATATTTAGACCTGAAATGACGATGTATTTGCATGATCGTTTTATGATTTGTTTAGATATGTGGTCTGGCGCATGTTTGTTGTAGTGAAGGGTATGATCTGAGTAAGTTTGAAGTTCTGAAGTATTTCATAGTCTTTAATTATTTTTATATCTATATGCAGGTTCGAAACAAGGATGATGCGTATACACATATGATTTTTTCAGTAGAGTCTCATATATATATTCAGTAATATGGTTAGATATTTATGTGATTTAGTTTCATGAGTCTTCTAAAAGGCACATATGCAAGCCAGGATTTTGCTGAAAAATGATAAAGAAAATCTCTGATCAGTTTTGTTGTGTTTTTATTGTCTTTCAATGATGTCTTCATATATAACTGGGTTGTTTTAGTATTGATTATGTTGCTAGTTGATTGTGATCAAATATCATTTATTGGTTGGTTGATTGACGATTCAATGAATGAATTGGTATAGTTATATGTTTGAGCTCGATGTATGGTATTGGGCTTAAATAAGTGTAGTAGATCCAATTTGAAAATATGATGAAAAGAGGCCTACAATTTGTGATGTATTGAAGCCAATGTATCCAGTGTAAAAATTTATGAAATTTCTTCCTTAGTGGTGTTGAGGGTTGGAGCCTTCATTGAGGGGTTCATAGCTCCCTTTTAGTGGTTGCTGGTAAATGAGATTAGGGGGTCGTAACTCCCTTCCATTGGTTGCTGGTAAACGAGATCAGGGGGTCATATCTCCCTTCCAGTTTTTGCTGGTAAATAAGATCAAGGGGTCGTAGCTCCCTTCCAATGGGTGTTGGAGAACTAGTGAAGCTTGCAGCCTTATGCAAGTGGGTTCATGCATGCTAGTATGATTCTACGCTAGTACAAGATTGTAAGAAGTTTTCTATATAATAAATATTTAAGACAAACACGACAACAATGATGGTTTTCTCCCACATTGGGTTTCCACCTTAAGTCATGGTTTTCATGTGTGTTGCATATGTGTGATGATTCATTTTTTTTCTTACTACACATGCTTATTTCTTACTAAATGTAGGATGAATCAATGATGCATTGGTGTAGGTAAAGTTACGGAAGATTTATCTGAATTATAAGTTCAGTTCTCATATGCTGGTTTTCTTAATGAAACTCACATACATATGTCAGTTGGCTTAAGTAAATTCGCATAAAAAATTCAGTAAAGAAAAGTAAAATTTTGTGTGAGTTTTAAATACTGATTTCCCCCCCACCTCCCTCCTTAGTATTTTTCCCAAAAATTGGTATCAGAGCAGGTCCTTTAGAAGAAGCTTGTTCACTTGAAGGAGATATGTGACAATGGGAAGGAAGCAAAATAACAAGGCTACTCAAAGGAAAAAGACAACTCAGAAAACATGTGCATCAATAAATGAAGAATATAAAACAGGTACTGTTTTTTGTTCTTGTGATCCATTTCCTTTTTCATGCAATATTGAAGATAGTGAATATGAAAGTGAAACTAATGTTATGGATCTAGAAGAAGAAATTTATAAGCTCAAAAATGAAGTTGAAGATCAAGAAATTATATATAATGAAAGAGAATGTATCTACAAATATGTGATTACTACATTGAATAATCAGTTACAATAAAGAAACTAAATTGATAATATGCACAAAGAACAGATAGACCAGTGTCAAAGGCTGCAGGATAGAGTAACCATTCATAGTGAAGTACTTGAAGAAGAAATCATCTCTCTCAAATTAGATTGTAAAAATCAAATAAGAGGAATGATGAACTTATTAAAAAATTTGAAGAACAAGAAAATGGGTTGAAAGAAGAGATTCTAAAATCAAATGAGCAACTAGAAGAAGGAAGAAGGGTCAAAGAAGGTATGAAGAAGCACTGGAAAAAATTGGAGGTTGAGGTAAACATTTTAAAAGCTAAATTAGAATAAAAGGATAAACACTTGAGATTTAAAGATAGTACTAAGATTACAGATAATATTCTTAGTAGTCAAAGATCTCCTTCCATTAAATTTGGTCTCATGAAACTGTTAAAGGAGAATATAGTTCACAAGACAATGCAAAGATTCAAAGGATATCAATGCAAAACCTGAAGTGTTTAAGGATAAAAAATGTCAACTGAAAATCATGAATTCTCAAAGGAAATAATTTGATCCTAACTATAGAATTATCAATCAATTCTCTCCTTTGATAAATAATGTTCAATGTTTTATGAGCCATAATTATGGACATTTTGCAGAAAATTACGAAAGTAGATTGTTTCGATTGCAGACAAATAGATACTATACAAAAATACCATCAACTCCCAGGTACTCATGTTTCTTTATGGGATATTTTTTTTCGTGCAATATTTTTGGTCTTTTGATTGCAATAGAAGGAAAACATATTATGATCCCTCTGCTCCCTGTTCTGGTCACATAAGATTTTTTTATTATAACAAGTTTTGGAATGTAGAAAAAGAATGCAGGAATCGATCAATGAATCACCAAAGACAACTTGAAATAAAAAAATTATGACATGATAAGACTGAAGAAATATGGATCCGCCAATTTTTCTGTTAAAAAGAGGAAACAATAAGAGATAAGATGTGGTCTTTCTCTCTATGCATTTAAAAATGAGGATGAATTGTACATCGAAAACGGATGTTCTCATCACATGATGAGTCATAAGAGTAAGATGGAGTCTCTCAATAAAAGTCAATATGGAAAGGTTATTATTTCAAAGGATGCTCCAGCAAAATTCTTGGGAAAAGGTAGAGCCAGAATTAATAAAAATAAAATAAAAAATTTATACTTTATTAGTTGAAGGCATAAAACAAAACACATCAAGTATAGGCCAAATGGAAGACAAAGGAAATGTAATTGTGTTCATATCAGCCAAATGCAAGGTCATGGATGATGAAATTGGAAAGGTCATAGCAAGGGGATACATAAATGCTGATAAATTATATGTGCTTAAATAACTGACGTCTCGCATATATAAGGAGGATTTAGACTCATAATGAATGAAGACAATGCCCATTCCATTCCATCATTCTTGATAGAATATTTTTAACAATTACTGCAATATATGACGAGTGGTGTTTATTTTTTATAATTCTGACAGTGCATCTGATGTGGCAACAGAAGACACGTACAAACTGTACAAGATCAGGGGGAGCTGAAGTTGTGAAATTTTAAGTATTTCACCTTATGTACGCGGGTTTCATGAGTTGTAGTTGCATATATACGTGAGTTTCTTTACATAGAGTCGTGTATGTTTTTCTCTAACATAAAAACTATGGGACAAAATCAAGAATAGTCTCATATATGCCTCTGATAGTTATGATTTCATTTTCTTGTTCTGATGTTGATGAGTACATTCTACTGATGTGGTATTGAGTTATGATTTTGACATTGATAATTATCTGATTTATGAAGATGCTTTCATAAATGAGTTGATGTGGTCGGCTTGACAGTGAACAAGTAGCTCAAGTTCAAGGAGAGCATTATCCTTGCTTCTAATTATGCATTTTTGGCATTATGTTTGCTTATACTATAATATTTGTGATGCTCGTGTAGTAGTTTGAATGATGTTATAATGTTGTCATGATACATGGATTTCTTATGATGATATTATGTATGAGCCCTAATCATATTTGTAGAATATTATATTTATCTACAAACGTGGAGTTGATGCATGACTAATGATTCAGATATGAGGAAAGAACATGCAGATCTTGTTGTTGATGAATAATGTTGTGAATGGTGCCTATTTTTCTTTATTCCTACATATTTTGCATCATGATTATGAAAATGGAATAAATCTAAAATATGAATACCTTTGTGATAAGAGATCACATGGATGATTGGTTGATACATATTGATTATTGATGAAGTGTTATGGTGTGATAACTCTTCTTTCATATTGGGGAAAGAATATGATGTTGCTGAAAATATCATGAAGACATGGTTATTGATATGCTTATGTTACAATTGTTGGATGATAATTGGAGACATGGATACATTGTATTTTCCTCTGATTGGTTCTCACATATGTTTCCAATGCATTTCCATGGTGTTTACTCATGCTATATGATATGCTCCTTCACTTCTCTATCTTATTTCATGGTGATATACTTGGTTCCCACATATGTTTCCTTGATTGACGTGGTTTGGGGCTATTACTATCAAGGGAAAAGGGAAAGTTGTCTTCGATGAAGTTAAGAGATTGAATTAATAATTGATATATATCAAAATGCATTATGATGTTCATTTTGTAGACTTGGTCACAGGTTGATGATATTGAAATTTACCTGTGCTATTGCTGATAGATACTTATGGCGCATATCCTATTCAGTATATGATGGTTGCGGATCATGGTCTTGATCTCTCACTATTCAACTATTTTGGTCTTGGTTATAAATTTCATATCTATCATTTGATGTAAAGGTCATATAAATACCAATGATGTAATCCTTTTCATATTAAGTCTTGTATGGACTTTTGAGGTCATGTCAAATATGTAATCCCACTTAATTGGCTAGTTATGTTAAATATGTAATCCCACTTGGTTGGGTGGTTGATTCAAATATGTAACCCCACTTAATTGGGTTATTTATGTAAGTATGAGTCCTTGGTGATAGGAAAGGTCATACTCAGTTGAGTTATAAAGTTATGTACTTCATTGAAAATATTTTTAAATATTTAACATGTGCTTAGGGGGAGCATGGTCAATATAATGCAAATCAAATGTAGAGATATCTTGTATCTACAAGGAAAGAGAAACCTTGTTTCAACATTAGTATGCCCTTACCTTGATTTCAAAGGGGGAGAGTAACTTGGCGTTTGAATAATGCTTACATTGATGTGTCTTACATGTATCTATATATTGTGGTGATCAAACACCAACATAGTAGCCATCATGTACAAAGGGGTAAATTGTTGGCATTATGATATACTTGTTATCCTTGATGGAAACCCACTTGTAGCAAGATAATTATGTGTTGTAATGATGGTAACATGATGAGTACACAGGCCATTTCATTAGTGACAAAGAAATAAATACTAGTCTATGGCAGAGGAATGATGAAGGTAAAGTTTGAGAAATATATGTAGGTTTGATGAAGCCAATTCATATACATAAGCAGGTTCAATGAATGGAATTGATGTATACATAGGTTTGATCAATCAAAGTTGTGTATGTATGCAGGCTTGATGAAGCGAAGTAGTGTATATTTAGGTTTGGTAAATAAAAGTCGCGTAGACACACGGATATGCAGAAGCAAAGTCGCGTACATATTGGTGCACTATTTTATTAATACCAAGGGACTTTAACATGGTATTAGCCCACAATATTGAGCATAGTAACAACTATTTGATCCTGTCAAAGATTACCACCGAAACTAGTGTGTTTTTGGCTCATGGTATTTGTTAAGGATCAAACTATATAAGCAGGTGAATATCAAAGTACTACAGAGTGCATGAGTGAGCGTAATGAATGAATACTTCAATTTGAAGTATATTTCTATGGTATGGACTATAGTTGATTGATAGATCTGAAATAATGATGCACCCATGAATACAATGATGGATCAATATCATTAGATCTGTAATTACTATGTATTTGTATGATCTATTTATGAGTTGTTTAGATCTGTGGGTCTGGCACATTTTGTTGCAGTGAAGGGTATGATCTGAGTAAGTTTGAAGTTATGAATTATTGTGGAGTCTTAAATTATTTATATATTTGTACGCGCGTTCGACACAAGGAATATTCATATACACGTGGGTTTTATTCTATAGAGTCACATATTTATTCAGTAATATGTTGAGATCTGTACCCGAGTTGGTTTCAGGAGTCTTGTGAAAGGCACATATACAAGCCAAGGTTTTTCTGAAAAATGCTAAAGAAAATGTCTGATCAATTTTTTTGTGTTTTCGTTGTTTGTCAATGATTTCATATAGATCTGGGTTTTTTGAGTATTGATTATGACGCTAGTTGATTATGATTAAATATTAGTGATTGGTTGGTTGATTTATGATTCAATGAATGATTTGGTACAATTATATGTTTCAGTTCGATGTATGGTATTGGGATTAAATGATTGTAGTGGGTCCAGTTTGAAAATATGATGAAAAAAGGCCTACAAGTTGTGATGTATTGAAGCCAGTGGATACAGTGTGAAAAATTATGAAACATGGTCTGTGGTGGTGCTGAGGGTTGGAGCCTTCAGTGAAGGGGTCATAATTCCCTTCAAGTGGTTTCTGGTGAATGATATAAGGGGGTCATAGATCCCTTCCAATGGTTGTTGGTAAATGATATTAGGGGGTCTTAGCTCTCTTCCAGTTCTTTATGGTAAAAGAGATCAGGGAGTTGTAGCTCCCTTCCAGTGGTTTCTGGTAAACGATATTAGGGGACCATAGCTCCCTTCTAGTGGATACTGGTAAACAATATCAGGGGGTTGGAGCTCCCTTCCAGTGGGTGCTAGAGAACGAGTGAAGGTTGCAACCTTCTGCAGGTGAGTGATTGCATGTTGGTATGAGTTTGCGCTAGTAAAATATTGTAAGAAGTTTTCTATATAATAAATATTGAAGATAGAGATGAAAAGAATGGTGGTCTTATCTGAAATTAGGTTTCCATATTGAATATTGGTGTTCATGTGTGTTTCTTATGTGTGATGATTTATTTTGTTCTTTCTACATATGTTTTCTGCTTACTAAATTTATGTTTAATCAATGATGCATTGGTCTAAGTAAAGTTACTGAAGGTTTATCTGAATTGTAATTCCATTGGGCATACACTATTTTCGTTAATGAAAGTCTCATACATACACTAGTTGTCTTAAGTAAAGTCACCTACATAATTCAGTAAAGAAAAATAAAATTTTGTGTGATTTTTAAATACTGATTCAGCACCCCCCCCCCCCCCCCTTCATTATTTATCCCAACACTAAGGATGAGAGAAATTTTAGAAAATATTTCCTTGAAATGTCTGAAATTGTGAAATTTCTATTTAAACATAGGAACACAAGGTTTCAAAGGGAGAGCTCAAATCCTCCAAAAGTTAATGGAGGAAATGGTGGCAAATCACCACTTCTACCTCCACATTTTCCTGCACCTCCATCTTCATCCTCATATTCTACATCAACCCCTTCACAAACTCCTCCAATATTTCCAAAGGGACATGGTAAAACTCCTTTGTTAAAGCTTGACATAAAATTTGAATTGTCTATGTATAATGGAGAGGTAAATGCTAAGAAATTGGATAATTGGGTTTGTCATATTGAATTGTATTTCATGATACAAATAATCAAGGATGATGAGACCGAAATTCAGCTTGCTTCTCTAAGGTTGGAAAGCGCAGCACTTATTTGATTGGAGCCAAAAACTCAATAAGATCTCAAGAAAATTGGTAAAATGATTTCTTGTTGGAATTATTTTGTAGCTACATTAAGAATACAATTTTATCCATTAGCATACATGAAAAATGCCATAATGGATTGGAAAAAATTTAGGCAAGCTAAAGGTCAGAGTGTGCAAAATTATACTCAAGAATTTAGAAGACGAGCTTTGATTTTGGGTATACATTTATCCTCTCAAGACACACTACTTAAATTCAATGGGGGTTTACATAGTTATTTGAGACACACAATTCTCATGTTTAACGCTACAAATATAGATGATGAATTTGTACATTTAACTCATTTAGAATCAAGAGGGAAGAATGTTCCCCAAGAGAATTTCAAGATGCCTTTCAAGAGTGGAGACAAAGGAAAGGGGAAATTCAAAGGCAAGGGGAAAAATAATGCTTCAATCAAGAAAGAGGGAGATAAAATCACATGTAAACATTGTTCAAAAGAATGCTATGATGAAGACCATTGTTGGAAAATTCATCCTGAGATGAAACCCAAAAAATTTAACAACAAAGGGAAACAAAGTACTGCTGCAACTACTCAACATGATTTAGGATCTTATTCCATAGATGAAATCAGGATCAAAACCATGTGATTAAAAGGGAAGGATTTTGTTGCTAGTTCTAGTTCTTCTACTAACCTCAATGAAACTCAACATGATAAAGAAAAAATAGAGCTTTTCCATATTAGAGTCATATTAAAACATAACAAATTAGATACTTTTTTTATAGTGGATCCCAAGCCAACCTTATCTCATAATCCACTATCAAGAAACTAAATTTGGAAACCAGTCCTCATCCAAAACCTGATACTTTGGGTTGGGTATGTGACAATGAAAAATTTTAGGTGACAAGAAAATACAAACTGAAATTCGCAATCACTGTAAACTATATTGATGAAGTAGAGCTTGATATTTTTCCACTTGATATATGTGGTATTGTTTTGGGAATCCCATACCTATATGATAGGAAAGCCCTCTTTCATCACCATGAGAACAAGTATCATTTGTTTAAATATGGAATTGAGTATATTTTTAGAGCACATCGCAAGAAATTGAGCTTGTCTCTTGTGAATGTTGGACAATGAAGAGGTTTGTTAATGCTAGTAAGAATTTTGTATTGTTGATGGTCAAACCCAAACATGATGTTTAAAATGAAGCCTTCCAAGGGTGAGATTAGAAACCTAAATCCGATTTTATTGAAGTTGTGAACACATATGTTAAGATGTTTCAGGAACTTGAAGGATTTCCTCCTAAAAGATGAATCCAACATGAGATCCAATTGGAGCAGGATGCTCCTCTTTCAAAAATTGGCATGTAAAGGATGTGAGTTATGTAGAAAGAAAAAATTAATAAACAAATCCAAGAGGTTCTTGATAGAGCGGTCATAAGACCAAGCACATCTCCTTGTGGGTATCCTATTGTTTTGGTACTAAAGAAGGATGGTGCATGGCGCATGTGTGTGGAATTTAGAGCCTTGAACAAAATAACGGTAAAGAACCACTATCCTCTTCCTCGTATTGACAATTTTCTTGATCAATTGAAAGATGTTTTTTGTTTCACTAAGTTGGACTTGAGAAGTGGCTATCACCGGATTAGGATTGTTGAAGGATATATTTGGAAGAAATCTTTCAAAATGAAGCAAGGTTTATTTGAATGGTTGGTTATGCCATTTTTTCTTTGAAATTCTCTAGAAACATTCATGAGATTCATGAATGATGTTTTAAGACCATTTATTGATGATTTTGTGATATTCTACTTAGATGATATATTGATTTTCAGCAAGACTCATGAAGATAATTTCAAGCATGTTAAATAAGTTATAGATGTCTTAAATAAATAAAATATGTTTTTAAATATGTCTAAATGTCAATTTTTAAAAACCTCTTTAGTATATTTGAGTCATATTTTTGGAGGGGGAAAATTGAAGATTGATTCCTCGAAGGTTGAAGTCATTTTGAATTGACGTAAACCCAATAACATAATATAGGTTAGAAGCTTTTTGGGAGAAACATATATTGGAGAAATTTCATTTCTAACTTCTTATCCATTGCAACTCCATTACATGCTTTGACAAGTGTGAAACAGGTTTTTCAATTGGGAGGAAAACAACATAAATCCTTTGATGCATTGAAAGAGAGAAATAGTACAAAACCAATTCTTGCACTTCCTGATTTTAAGAAACTATTTTAGATACAAACCAATGCAAGTGACTATGCCATGGGAGTGGTTTTGATGCAACATGGTAAGCCTATCTGTTATCATTCTCAAACCATTACTAGTGTAGTGATTAACTATCCAACATATGACAAATATTTGTATGCTTTGGTGCAAAGTTTTGAGAAATGGAAACATTATTTAATGGGTAAGGAAACTATCATTCACACTGACCATCAACCTTTGCAATAATTGCAGTGAGAAACCAAACTACAACAAGCGATGCATTTCAGATGGATGGCTTTCTTACAACAATTCCACTTGGTTATCGGGTATAAGAAAGGTATATATAAAAAAGTTTCGGATATGTTATCTAGACCAATTTTTAGTGCATCCATTATTCATAAGCATAATTCTATCATGCATGAGAACTATGTTGAAAAATATTCTTTAGATGAATATTTTAAGGATGTATATGAAAATCTGTGTCAAGGAAACCAAGTAGAGGCATTATATTACCATGATCATGATAAATTATTGTATCATCTTGGCAAGCTATGTATTCCATAGGGTGAAAGAGTGAACATTATAAGGGAAGATCATACTTTTCTTATTGCTATCCACTTTGTTGTTGGAAAGACAATGGCATAATTACAAAGGTATTTTTATTGTTTTCCTATGAATGAACATGTGTCACATTCTGTAAGAGGATGTTCTATGTCTGCTACTAGTAAGAATAGAAATAGAAAGTTGGGATTTTATCCTCCACTTCGTCTTCCTTCCCATGCTTTGGAAAGTGTTTCTATGGATTTTGTGGGAGGTATGCATATGTCTAGGAAAGGTAATGATTATCTATATGTTGTTTTGGATCACTTCAGTAAAATGTGTATTTTGGTGCCTTGTAAGAAGCAGATTATAGCTAAACAAACTACACAAATGTTCTTTCAAAATGTATGGGTGAATTTTGGGTTTCCCACATCTATTATTTATGATCGAAATTATTGATTTGTTGAGAAATGTTGGTCAAGTGTATGGGAATCATGGACACCAGGTTGAAGAAGAGCACAAAATTCCATCCACAAAAAAATGGCCCAACAGAAGTGGTGAAGAAAATAGTAGTACATCTCCTTCATGGTTATTGTAGGAAACATCCTAAAATTTAGGATGAACATTTGCACTACATCCAACATGTTTACAAATGGGCCAAGCATTCATCGAGTCAAACATCTACACTTTAGGCATGCTTGGGATATTTACCAAAATCTTCTTTAGATTAAATATTTTGGAAATATGTTGTTATGGATGGACATAGTGACATAGATAAGGCCAAGTGATTCATTGAACAAGTTCAATTGGTGCATCAAATGGTTCAAGAATAGTTGGAAAAGTGTTAAGAAAAGTACAAGACAAGACATGATAAAGATTATGTTGATCACAATTTTCAAGTGGGATATGAATTTTGGCTTTGCATTAGTAAGGAAAGACTTCAAGAAAAAGGTAAAAAACTCAAACCAATCAGATATGGTGCATCCAACTTAGAAAACATTGGTAATAATTCTCTCTGGTTAGATTTTCCTCCATATATGCAAGTTTATGAAATTATTATTTTTGAAAACATGAGATTTTATGAGCCTCCTTTGATTGAAGATCACGCAGAGAATGTTTAGATTCCTACAATTGAAGATTTATCTCCTAAATATCTTGAAGAATTGCAACAATATACCATCCTTGACAGGAAAACAAGAACTTCAAGATGAGGGAACATGGAGTAACTTTGTGTGGGGCTCCAAGCAAGGCCAAATGGATTGAGATTGGATGGGTGATGGAATTGTACCCTCATCTATTAATTGATTGAAAATTATCTTTTAGTGGTTCAAAATATTTTAGTGAGGAGGAATGATCAAGGGGATCAGTACAGTGCTAAAACATGAGAGTGTTCAAAAGTGCTCGAAATTAGTGCCAAAACGTAGATCTCATCATCTCTAATCCAACGCAAATTGAATCACTGAAAACTGACATCATATGCTCAAGATATTGCATTCTGATCGTTTTTCTAAACAATAAAAAAAATTGTAGGTTGGTGATAGGACTGTTGACTGGGCAGTCTATATAGTTGAGTTAGCAGGATCACTGAATACCTTTGCACTAATCAGATGCTGAGAAGTGGCCTCCTTTGTTTCGTGCATATGGGAAAATTTGATTGGTTTATGGATTTTGAAGTGGACCAATGGGAGCATGCCACGTGGCCCAATCATGGGTTGCCATGTGGCACCCCTAGGGTGTAGCAAAAATTTGTTTGGTCAGCCAGAGGCCTGAGCGGTATTGAACCCTAGAACTCAAGCCTATAATTTCAACCCTTTACCATCTCTCTTGCAAGTTCTTCTTACTAACTACATAACCAAACATCTCTTTAAAGTTTAACAAGATCTACATTGGGGGAAGGGGTCAGGGCTAAACCCCTGGTCCCCAGTCATTACACCCCATATAACCATGGCAGAAATGATTGAGGAGATCAGGGATTATCCACAACCCATGGTCACAAAGCACAACAAAGAACCATGGGCAGATGAATTTTGGTGTTGATAGGTGAGAGGGGATGGGTTAGATCCCTAACGCAGGACATATGACAATGTTGTGAATTGAGGGTGGAGCGGGAAAGATGCTAACGAATGGGAGTGGGAAATAAGGCAAAGCCCCAGGTTTTATGGAGTTGTGGAGCCACGAGCAGGGGTGGGTAGTTATTCTAACCCTCAAACTCATGGGCCAATATGTGACCACCACCAAAAGAATAAGGTGTGGAGTGGCGGGGGCACGATTTTTCTGGCCACATGCACCATGGACTAGGAGTGGGGGAGGAATTTTTGGCGCTTAGGCATTAGTGGTCAAACTAATCGTCAGATAAAATGCACCTGTTTTGGCGTGAATCCAGCCTGTGTCAGGTGAATTTGGAACTCGAAAATCTCTACAATGGTGGATAATGTAGGATGGATAGTCACACTTGCCAATTGGTTGATCAATTAGTAGAAAAACATCTCTAAGCCATAACTTTGTCAGTTTTTGGCCAATTTGAGCCCAACAAGAGCCCAACTAGGGATTTTTGGGTATTATGGAGCGATTGGAGACATTATTTTTTCATTTTGAGAAGTGTAAATCCATTGAATCACATATTTGAGCACTTAATGAAAGAGGCCCAACATTGGAAGCTGGACTGGGAGATGTAGTCCAGGAGGGGTGAACTCCTTTATCATTTTGTTGTATTGTGTTGCTATGTATGGTATATTTTTCTATGTTTTTATGCTACAAACTTAGTATAAAAACCATTAATATATGTATTTTTTCAAATTGATCCACTGTCTAAGAGACATTAAATTTCACCCACAAAATTTCCAATAACCTTCAAGTTTGTAATACAAATAATGGAAAACTAATGTCTGGAATGGCTCCAGAAGACCCAAAAACCCTAGTTGGGCTCTTGTTGGGCTCAAATTTTCCAAAAAATGACAAATTTATGGCTCAAAAAAGTTTTTCTACTAACTGATCTACAAACTAGCAAGTCTAGCTAACCGTAGCCTTTCTTGCTCATCTCTATTTTCCTTGCCCCATTAAGTGGTTTCATGATTTCAAGCGAATAGAGAAAATGTTAAAAATATAGAGAAGAGAGAAGCGGATAGAATTAAAACAAATCCAGCGTTCAATCATTTCAAATATGCCTGAAGTAGTTATGAATCTATCAAAACCTTACTTCCATTAAATATTGTTAATCACCGATAATATTTTAAATCAAATCTCTTACACCTTCACATGAAATTTCTACCAATCAATTTAAGACGTTATATCTCATATTCAGTTTGATTTGACTTGAATTATTTCATATGCTTGAGTAATTAACTACCAGTTCATCGCATATTGCAATTTATAACTATTTCCATTTGTGATGTTACCAATAAATCTCGCAAAATGTGATCTATGGAAATTGCACATCGCAAATTTTATGTGGTAATAAACTTGCTTTTAGTTACATCTTGCGAAATGTGAAATGAAATTTAAGAAAGAAAGCCACTACACTTTATCGAACTTTGGAGTTTTATGTTTATTTCTTCATTGGCTCGTCTAGTCTGTGTAATTGCAACTTTTACTGAATTGTTTATAAGTTTGTTCATTTTATAAGGGGCGATGCGATTTTCATTTATAACGGTGTTTAAAGTGTTTGCAATAAGATTTTTATATAACTTCAGAAATATTTTTAGTGCATATCGCAGCCCGCAAGATTTAATATGTTTTAAGTTGTTTAAGATCGTAAATTGTGTGAACTGTGATGCGCTCTAAAGAAAGAAAGAAAAAAAGCAAAATAAACTTTATTTCCTAAATTTTTTTGACTTAGGCTAAAAATTAAAAAAAATAAATCTCCTATTTATTTTTTAAGGGTCTCCATTTATTAAACATAAATGAGGGTTGTTGTATAGCACAATAGACCCTAACACTAATATTGTCAAGTTTTTTACCCTCTTTCATGGACAAAAGTGTCAAAGATAATATGCCCCAACTAATGAATAATTGTGGCATGCATTCACAATTCTCCTTGGTATTTATGCCCTCCTCAAATCGTCATGAAAGCACAATGGAATTTTTAAGGATATTTGCCCTACTCTAACAATAGATAATTTATACAAAAATAATATTTGAAATAGGAAATCTAGAATTGTTAAATTTGAACAACAATTTAATTATATACATGTTCTAAGATTAGGACATGCATGATGGAGGTGTGCATACCCATCCAATTTATTTATTATATTATGATTGTACACCTCATTTGTTCCACTATTTTTGCAACTTCATACACACCATGTTTCTTTTCTGCTACACAAAATAACCAAGGATAACAAAATAGTAGCGTGAACATTGAAAACTATTAGAGAATACTAATTAAGTGAAAAAATTATAAATCTAAACATTTGTGAAGACACATGCACAAAGCTCTATTGACATGAAAATATTTCCCACACATTTACATTTCTTCATCCTTTTAAAATAAAGCTTGCCAATTTTGGATTAATGTTTCTTTGAGGGTTATTGGAAAGCCACTCACTTTGAAAAACAGGCTAGGAGTGGAGCTCTTTATGATTTTCCATTAAAAATATGCCTTCATTATGTGATGGACAAAGCCATGAATAAAATTATTGCACTAAAAATGAGCACATATAACTATTAATAACAACATGGACATGTCCAATTGTAAGAATAAAGTAAATTATATTTCCCCATATATATAATACATAAAAGTATAAGTAAATAGCTGACTTTCTTTTCCGTGTGATAAATTCAATGTATATATATAATGATTCCCCTAAGCTACAATGCTTTTATCTATGACTAAACGCCCATGCTACAATATAAATTGTGTTATTTTTTAATAAAATAATTAATCACATATTTGTGCATGTGACTGTGATATTTTCCAAAGGGGTTAGATTCGATGGTGGAAAGAAAGGAATTTTCACCATTTGGAAAGGTTAAATTTTTGTGAGGGGTTAGTTTGGATCCACATGATCACCTTTAGGTAGTGTTTTAATATCGATTGCACCCAAAGAGAATATTTTAAATGATTTAGTGACCCCATGCACACATAAGTGGATCAAATTCCTCCTCCAAATCCTTCAAATTTTGAAAATCCTCTTCATTCATTTGGGTCTAGGAGTGGTTTATTGTAGGGGATTTGAAATTGGATGTAGCATGGTTCCCCCATTGTGTTCAATATAATAATGCACCTAATAAGGCTAACATGCACCTCTTATATTCATATGATGTTGTAGTTTTGTCCTACAATAAATCACGAGATCAATATATGGTGAAAGTTTCCTATGAGACCCTATGTATTATGGGGATAACCATGCTCATTGGTGGTTTTAAAACTATGGAAGATAAATAATCAATGTAAAGGTAATGTATTTTTATGGTTAGTGCTCAATGTACATGTACTAGCATAGGATAGATGAAAAAATGAAACAAGCTAGGATCGATATGTTTCTATCTTCAAAAAAATAATGAAGAAACAAACCAACATTTGTTCCAATATTGTCCATTTACTTGTCAAATCTATAACAAGGTTAAGGATCAACTAGGGTCAGAACATTTATGGAATAGGGCACTATTTTAGAATGTTTTTTTTATTTTAGAATCTATTTGTGGGTTTTTTTTTCCATATTTCTTTGAATCCCATCAAAGATATTTCGATCATATTTGTATGGGAGATTTGGTGGGCATATAATGTTTTAATTTTTATGAAAATATTATCATTCTTTCAAAGTTTCTTAAGTTTCTTAACAAGATTTGACTTCCTTATTATTTTAAAAATATCCTTGAAGAAATAAAAAGTATCATCAAATAGGAGACACTATAATCGACAAAAATTTACCTTGGGAATGTAATGTCCCAAAATTAGCTTCAGCTAATTTGGACATTAATTTTGCCTTATTTATTTTGTATTTCATGATTAATGAATAAATTGCAAAGGAGGATGTCTAATCCTCTTGAAAATCAAGAATAAATCAATGCCTATGTGAAAGAAGACATATTTAGGCCATCATAATAAAATATTGCAGGTATGAAAAGGCCAAGACCACCAAAGAAGATCCTGTTTGACCAAGTCAACAATGTTGTCTAGGTTCATTGAACCTCCTTGATGCACTGTGCAGTTCTAGAAGGGGTTTCCAAATGTGAAAAGGACCAAAGGATGAAAGTGGTTTAGGGTTTTTCAAGAGACTCCAACGTTATAAAATGAGGATGAAGGCTCATGAGGAGGTTGTTGATCATATTTTATTTTGAGAGCTTGCTAAGGCAACTCCATTTCTCTTTGTTGTTTAGCAAGAGAAAGAGAGGATCTCTTGCTTAGGAATCCTCTATCCTTCTTTGAGTATCTCTTGGAGGGAAGTGAGCTATATTGAACCACTATCAGGTTGGAGGCCAAGCTATGCTTGTATTGACAGCACTGGCTCAGAGAGGGTTTTGCAGCTTCTTGTACTATACAACAACCGGTCCCGACCGGGTGGTTTTCCCCAATGTTTGAAGCAGAGATTTTCTAGGCTTCAACACAGCTGCAACAAGTAGAGTAGTGGAAATTCTAGATCTGCAAGGATCTAGTATTTTTGAGGGATTTCTCTCAGGGAGGGTGTCTTGTGACCACCCGGAAGAGGATCTCTGTTATCTTTTCATTTCAGATCTGTATATTTTACTTATTGTAACATTCAACCCTAGCTACTGCGCAGTCTCTTTTTCTACTGCGTTATTTCTCATGTATTACTCCACTATTGTCTAGATCTGCTATTGTACTTGTTTATGGTGATTGAGGCTTGCCTCTCACTTTGAAGATTAATGAGGTAGCTTGCTGATATCTTATGTTCAGATCTGATTTATATTATGAATAAAGTCATCTTCAGAAATTACTGAAGCTTTCTGTAGCTGTGTGTATAAAAATTTAGATCTACACTTTTTAGTGCATTATTTTGTAAAACCCTTAAGGGGATCTTGATTAGAAGGCTGAGTAGTTTCCAGATCTGATATGGATCTGATGTTTGAGCCATGTTTCTGTTGTATATCTGAAATCTAATGCTATACTGCTGAAGCATAATTTCTAGGATGATGTTTAGTTATTTGTGCAACTTTTACACATATTGCAGCTCCTAGATCTGAAGATTTATTTCTCATTTCCTCATGCAATCTATTGTACTTCTTAACGAACTCATCTAAAATCTGATTTCCTGCTGCTATAATGTTTTACATGCCTGATGGCTATTTTTTAGAGACTCTCTACTGAAACTACACAATTCTGAAGTGGGTTCTTCTTCATTCCATCAGGTCTTCTCTTTAGCTGATTTATAACTAGTTAGCTTCGTGGGAGGTCTGTTTAAGGCCCTTAAACCCATTTATTTTTGTTGAAACTCTGCATGGAGGTCCCACACATCCTATAATAAGGGAACCCAGCCCTGAGAAGCATTATTCATGCACCATTTTCCTTATATAGCGTTTTCCCTGAGCCTCTTTCAGTTTTTCCTAGTAGTGGAATTTCCCACTTCTCTCTTGTTTGGTTTTTGTTTCTCTTTGGACCCATTAGTTAGATCTGTAGATATAATTTTATGAAGTGCATAAAAATCCAAGATGAGTGTGTCATTCCCACCATTTTTTGTGTCTCATCATTCTTCTATAGATAGAGTCTAGAACGGGCAGTATAACTCGGTTTCCTTAGAGGTTGAATAGCTCCTAGTCTTTGGTTTAGAATTTTCTGGTGTGTTTCCCACACTACTATGATCCCATAGAGGAATATCTCAAGATATTCCCTACTATGCCTATTTTTCCGCATTTGGGTCATTAAAGTGGTATCAGAGCATGATCTCTGGATCCGTCTGTGAGATCAAGCTATCAGTAAAATCAAGAGAAAGGGAAACATGGAGAGGATGAGATTAATCTCATCTCTGTTCAGATCTAAGAAGAACCTCCCCAAGGAGGATGTGCAAGAAGAAAAGAGAAGTAGCAGTGAAGCTCCCAAGGAGTTTCAAAAAGAAGATCTCCCAATCAGATCTACAAGATCTGTGCATGAGGAACAATCTAAATCCTCATCTTATGGATATGAGCACTCAGCCATATCATCAGAGCTTCAGCATTTTGCCAGTGATTCGTTCTGTTAGTGTCAGTATTTGCAGCCTTCCTCCAGTGATCAAAAATTCTCTTACAAAGTGATTTTAAGGTGTCAAGGTCAAATTTTGTCATTTCAGTGAGTCTTCAAGTAAAATTTGGTCACTAGCTATTAGGTCTAGGGTTTTCTTTTACTCCTGTAAAATTTGTCGAAATTTCAATCCATTTCACCATTCAACTGAGTCTACCATCATTTAGAGGATTTTCATCATCATGCCAGATTCCAAAGGGTCATTTTACACCTTGTTCATGCTTCAGTTGTGCCTAGGTAAGGTTCATTTCCCTCTCCTAGGGTTTTGAAGGTAATTTCTCTTGGATGATCAAATAATCAGCAAAACTTGTATCCTGATGTTCATACAACTTCCCATATCCTTAATGTACCTTATTAAACACTTCCCATCACTGAGATCCCCTAAATTCTTCATTTTCGCACAAACCCTAGTTTCTTGATACAACTTGGCAATTTTCTAGGCTAGGCCTGTGTTTTTCCCTTTTGGACCCCTTCTCCTCACTCAATATTTGAAATTCCACTTTCCCCTACTTCCTGACATCCCTCCCTACTTCCAAAAATTTTCTCAAGAATTTAGAATCCCCTTATCCTCTTCATTTCGCTTCATTTCGACAAATCCCTTGTTCCACACATCGGGATAGGGTTTACTCCAATGATGTTCCTGAGAAATAAAAGATGAATTTGGGAAAACTGAGAGAGGTTTTTGTCTAAAATAGGCCAAGGAAGAAAAACCTCCTTCATGTTTTACACATGTGTCATGGCTTTAGAGAAATTTCAAAAATACAGTCGCCTCAGGAGAATTGATGCACCTCTGAAGTGACCTTGGTAAAATAAAGATTTCTCCTAGCTTGGTTGGCCAAATGACTTGCTTGATGAGTCAAATGATAACTAGACACAAAGGGATTTATAATGAGCTATCATGAACTCAATTTTTAGTTGAGTAAGACCTTCAAAATTTGACTACGACAGCACTCTGCCTTGAGGCAGCCTCATTTTGCACATTTTGACCATTCTTGGGCGATTTGATTTTTGACAGGGGAAATGTCCAAATTGAGAAATTCGACTTGGGTTGGAAAGTAGACAAGCAGAGATTTCCAACGAGCTATCTTGCACTCAATTTGGACACCGGGAAGGTCTCCAAAAGTCTTCTGTAAAATGGCGAGACACATTGAGATGGCGCGGCACATTGGGTAGCCCTTTGCAGTGTCAAAAATGAACTGGCACGACGCATTGAGATGGTGCGGCGCATTGGGCTAAAAATCCTGAAATCCATTCAAATATTCCACCAAAGCTCTAAAATTTCTAAATTATTCATTTCCCAAGCAAGGTAACATCCCTCCATGACCAATGAATGAATTTCTCTTGCCGCTTATGGTGATTTAATGAGAAAAAATCAAAACCCTAACTCTTTACATTTCTTGCCAAAAGCAGTTGCATAAAGTTTGAAAATTGCATGTTTCACTGCCAATTCCACTCCTAGATATCTCTCACTCCCTCACTTCTTTATTTCTTCATTTTTTCCATTTCATTACATTTCATCCACTCATTCCTTAATTCCCATATACCTAATCAATCAACCCTAAATCCCTAATCCCACTATCCCAAACCCTAGTCAAATATCCCCAAAACCCTAATTGCCATCCCAAACCCTAGATATCATCCCCTAAACCCTTTCATTCCCTAAAATCCTACAGATATCATCAAACCCTCCCCTCATTAGTCTCATTCATTCATGGAGCTCCAAAACATGAAAGAAAAACAGCAAGCTGCCCAAAGAAGCCAAACCGAGATGACATCCATTGAGCGAGAGATTGAGGCCGATAGAGAGACTTAGCTTGAGAGGGTCAATATTCATCTAGAGAAGCTTTTGGAAAAGGCCAACAAGAAAAAGAACATTCTCAGGCACATGAAGAATCATTATTTCTCGAGAAATCACGTTTGCAAGGCACAAATTAAAATCCTGAAGACAAAACTAAAGAGAGCATTAAAGCGTCGCAAAAGGCATGATAGACTCCAAATTTTGGCCGAAGATTCTTTGGCTCAGCATAGCGCTTGATGGTGGACATTTAGCCCAAATTTCAGCAAATTTGGGAAATTTTTTTTCAATTTTGAATTTTTTTGGCCTTAACACAGATTTTCCTGCCCGACGCGTTGCACCACTTGGCACGTGCTTATAATTGGCAACTCCTCTTGAAGAAAACTTTGCATTTCTAGATTTTTCATAAAAATTTGTGCATGCCTACCCATTACCTAAGGATATTGACAAGTTTTGAGGTACCTGAAGGGTCAAAAACACTTTAAAAATGGCCTTTCTGCCACTTTTTGGACACACAAGAAGCAGTGTTGTGAGATTTGATTTTTGGAGGGGCAAATGGAAACCAAATTCAGAAATTCCACTTGGGTTGGAAAGTAGACAAGCAGAGATTTCTAAAGATCTATCCTAAACCCAATTTGACTCCGGGAAGGCCCTCAAAATCAGCTCCAAAGTGGCACGATGAATAGAGATTTCAGGCGCGGCGCATTGGGAATTTTGGCCTAGTTTTCACTCAGTAACTCAGTTTTTTGCCTAGTTTTGGCCTGTTTGAATTTTTCATCTCCAAATGTGAAAATTTTGATGTAACTTGATGTAATTTCATGGCTTTGATGTAATTTTGGCACATTTTTACTCATGTAAGTAGATTCATTCACCAAAAAGTGAATTGTAACTGAATGAATCAGTTTCCTATCTTATAGAGGTAAGCTGTTCCACTACCTATTTTCCAATTCTTAGTTTAGATCTTGTTGAAACATCTCCTAAACTAGTGAGCTTGAACCCTAGAGGCATGGGAATGGGTTATGCTTGTCTATATCTTGTATTTTCTCAGTCATTTTCAGGGTTGGACACTTGGGATTGCTTAGAGATTCATTGTACATTTCATCTCTGCATTTTAAAGGAATAGACCAGGGTTTGCAGCACTCTGTAGGATCCATGTGGCTCTATGTTTTGATGGTGTGTTTCTCTCTATCATTGTAAGTTTACTGAAGTTTCATGTGTATCATCTTCCTTCTCATTTCTTCTTAATTTAAACAAACAAGTATTAAAGGTGGAATTCATTAGATTTGTAGTGCTCTGCCTTGAGTTTTGTTTAATTTTCCATGTTTTCAACTATCTGAAGAGGATTATTGAAAGCCTCTTACCATCTTCAACTCCTCCCCAATTTGA
The DNA here is from genome assembly GCA_034641835.2 of Pinus albicaulis. NCBI lineage: Eukaryota > Viridiplantae > Streptophyta > Pinopsida > Pinales > Pinaceae > Pinus > Pinus albicaulis. The sequence continues at coordinate 460,909,397 of CM076574.1, read as the reverse complement.
GCTATACATTTCATTCAATTTTGAAGCATCAAAACAATTTCCTTTCTTGCCCCACTCAGCCCTCTGCAAAACCGATCATTTCCCGAACCCAAAATTTTCCTTTCCCTTTGATTCCAACAAAAAACCCCAAAATCAAATCAAACCCTTTTACATATATACCTAGCCTAAAATTAGCTTTTATTTCAAGTCATATCAAGCCCCATTGATTATTTTTTCTGAGATTGACCTGGAGAGAGCCCTCTCCTGATCTAGTAGGGCTAGCTACCAGACTAAGCGTGGTTTGATGTTACCCTAGACTCTGCCTTCCTTCAGCCTGAGGTGGATTTAGGCTATAACATAGTGGAGACCATACTAGGGAAAAGAAAAGTTTTTTGTTTTCTTTATAAACTACAGACAGAGCCTGAAGTTAGCCAGGTAGCCTTCGAAACGCTCTTGCTTTGCATTAGCGAAAGTAGATCAATGCTGCTTCAGTCAATCTCCGGTCTAGTTTATGAAATGAACATCTAGTTTCCTCAGTAAAATGTAATCAAGTTCAGATCTGATTGTTGATGGTGGACAACGATCAGACATCAAAAGGTTGAAATCATTCACCTGGCGACTCTAAATCAGTTTCAAGATCAGATCCAAGGACTCCACTGGAGGATGAACCTGATCAGCAGAGACATGAAAGGACAATATGGAAAGATCAGGTATTCAAGGTCAAATTTCATCCAAGACATTTTTTTCTTTGTCATAAATTATTTCTTCTCTTTTCCCAAGAATATCAAGAAGGCTTTGCAAAGTATATTGTATTTGAGAAAAGATCCTCGGCCTGTAGTTGACACTTTCCCTTTGAAGATTGTAAATACCAAAGATTTGCATGATTTTGAGCTTGATCAAGACCTTTCTTCCGAATCTTGTGATGACCATCTTCAAACTGATGAACCTCAAGAGACCAAGACTGATTCTTCAAAATTTGTACATACCCCTATACCTTGTAAAATTCCAGATCGATACAAGCCTCTAATTTTACCTCGTATACTCCATGCTTTCCCTACAAATTATTATCTTTACTTACCGAGGTTTGATGGTGAATGTGATAATATCACTGCTAAGAGACATGTTCTAAATTTTGAGTCTTTTCTTGACCTTTTTGAAGTTGATGAAGAGGATGTCAGTATTAGGATTTTTGCTCTTTCTTTGCAAGGCAAAGTCGAGAGTTGGTTCAAAACCCTGCCTGATGCGAGCATCTCAGATTTCCAGAAATTCATCAAAGTTTTCCTCGATAGGTGGGTGATCAGACAGAACCCTTTCTTTATTATAGAAGAGTATAACCAGGTGAAAAGACTGCCAGGGGAGATAGTACAAAAATTTTCTTCCAAATTTAACAAAGTATATTTTTCGATGCCAGTTGATATAAGACCTCCTCCTGGATCTGCTCTCTTGCACTACCCGGGTGCCTTTGATCTGGAAATGGAGTTTCAGCTGAGAGAAAGGAATCTTGCAACACTTGAAAAGATGCAGAACAGTGCAGTAGATGTAGAGGCTCATTTTCGGATCCGAAGGGCAAATTTGAAGGAAGAAGAGATGAAAAACATAGATCCATAGAAACCGACATCTCTAGAGGTAAAGCTTGACATGTTGGTAAGTGCAGTGGAAGAGATGATGCAAAATATCATCACAAGGAATGAGTATAATGTTCAAGCACATGGCTCGCTGATTGAAGAAAAACAAGTTGCTGATCCAAAGCATTTTGTTTCTTATCCCAGTTGTCATAGATCTGATAATGATTGTTTTGTAGATCATCTTGGAGAAGAGAGATCTATTGATATGACATGTATGCTTGATGATGTGTTTTATACTGATGATTTGCCTCAGTTTGATCAGTATGATGATGATTATGTTCTCCAAACAGAAGCTAATCTTGCAGACAAATCAACAGCTAGTTTGTGGAAGGAGGAAGTTCACTTTCAGTAGCCCGAGTACAGTGATCAACCAATGCATATCAGCTATGACAGTAATGAGGAAAGTGCAGCAAATTTTGAAGTAAGTGAAGGATCTTTTCCTTTTTGTTTTGATTCGTTTCAGTTCATCATAGACAACTTCTATGCAATCAGAAATCAACTGTCAACAAGTCTTGATCTGGATCATCTTGAAGGAAATGAAAACCTTATTCAAGACTTCTCATATCCAGATTTGCAGCCCTCGAATGCCATTGATTTTCAAGTTGTAGATGAAGACTTGGAAGCTGGCACATATGATCAAATGATACAAGATGATTCCATACCATTTTTCTTTGAATCATTTCAGTTTTTGAAGGGTAAATTGCATAGTATATCTTCAAATGAGCAACCTGTAGGAAATCATGTAATCTCATCGAAACCAATAGAAAATGGGTTGCAATAGTCTTTTCAAGTTTTTCACGATCCAATAGCTGATGTGTTGGATGATGTCTGCAGTCAAAGTCTTTCTCCATTGACTACATGTGAGCTTGAAACGTGTACTGATACAAACATGATTCGGCAGTTGGTCTCTTTGTCATTTTTAGCAGGAGTCTCATCACAAAGCTCATATCAAAGTTTGCATTCATGGTATGAGGAGAAGAAAAGTAATCCATTGGATGAGCTAAGTCACACTGTGCATGAACTTCAAGATCCTTATGTAATGTTTTTGGAGGTGGATAGAGAATATATAGTATTCAACGGATCTGTTCACAAGTTTTCATGGGAGTTGCCTTTCAGTAGTTCTCTCTTGTCATTCATAAGCGAGCACTTGTGGAGAATCCAAACAGCAGCTGGAATGCTTACATGGTTGCATTGGTTGTTTCATTTCACTTGATCAGGTGATGAATGGAACAACTAGAGTAGGTTGTATTGAATAAGCTTAATATTGAGCATATTTTCCATTTTTTCAGTTTTGTTTAAGTATCGAGTCAGTTTTTAGTTAAGTGAGATTCTGTTTGTGTCGTCAAGTCATCAGTTTTTAGTCATGCATTTCAGCTTGAGTTTTGACTCCATTTCCCAATGGATGAAGGCACTTGTCTGCTCTCCCAAAGATCTACCATTCTTGTCACCTCCAAGGAGCTACCATCCCCATTGGAGCCAATGTTAGTGTCAGTCTTTGCAGCCTTCCTCCAGTGATAAAAAATTCTCTTACAATGTGATTTTAAGGTGTCAAGGTCAAATTTTGTCATTTCAGTGAGTCTTCAAGTAAAATTTGGTCACTAGGTATTAGGTCTAGGGTTTTCTTTTACTCCTATCAAAGTTGTCCAAATTTGAGTCCATTTCACCATTCAGATGATTCTACCATCATTCAGAGGGTTTTCATCATCATGTCATATTCCAAAGGGTCATTTTACACCTTGTTCATGCTTCAATTGTGCCTAGGTAAGGTTCATTTCCCTCTCCTAGGGTTTTGAAGGTAGTTTCTCTTGGATGGTCAAATCATCAGAAAAACTTGTATCCTGATGTTCATACACCTTCCCCTATCCTTAATTTACCTTATTAAACACTTCCCATCACTGACATCCCCCAAATTCCTCATTTTCGCACAAACCCTAGTTTCTTGATACAACTTGGCAATTTTCTAGGCTAGGCCTGTGTTTTGCCCTTTTGGACCCCTTACTCTCACTCAATCTCTGAAATTCCACTTTCCCCTACTTCCTAACATCCCTCCCTACTTCCAAAAATTTTCTCAAGAATTTAGAATCCCCTTATCCCCTTCATTTCGCTTCATTTCAACAAATCCCTTGTTCCACACATCGGGATAAGTTTTACTCCAATGATGTTCCTGAGAAATAAAAGATGAAATTGGGAAAACTGAGAGAGGTTTTTTTCCACACTAGGCCAAGGAAGAAAAACCTCCTTCACTTTTTACACATGTGTCATGGTTTTATAGAAATGTCAAAAATACAGTCTCCTCAGGAGAATTGATGCACCTCTGAAGTGACCTTGGGAAAATCACGATTTCTCCTAGCTTGGTTGGCCAAATGACTTTCTTGATGAGTCAAATGATAACTATACACAAATATATTTCCAATGAGCTATCATGAGCTCAATTTGGAGTTTCGGAAGACCTTCAAATGTTGACTGCAACAACACTCTTCCTTGAGGCAGCCTCATTTTGCACATTTTGACCAGTCTTGGTAGATTTGATTTTTGACAGAGAAAATGAACTCCAAATTGAGAAATTTCACTTGGGTTGGAAAGTAGACAAACAAAGCTTCCCAACGAGTTATCCTGCACTCAATTTGGACACTAAGAAGGTCTCCAAAATTCTTCTGTAAAATGGCATGATGCATTGAGATGGCACAACGCATTGGGCAGCCCTCTGCAGTGTAAAAAATGAACTGGCGCGACGCATTGGGCTAAAAAGCCTGAAATCTATTCACATATTCCACCAAAGCTCTCAAATTGCTAAATTCTTCATTTCCCAAGTAATTTAACATCCCTTCATGACCAATGAATGAATTTCTTTTGGTGCTTATGGTGATTTAATGAGAAAAAATCAAAACCCTACCTCTTTACATTTCTTGCCAAAAGCAGTTGCATAGGGTTTGAAAATTGCATGTTTCACTGCCAATTCCACTCCTAGCTATCTCTCACTCCCTCACTTCTTTATTCCTTCATTTTTTCCATTTCGTTACATTTCATCCACTCATTCCTTAATTCCCATATACCTAATCAATCAACCCATTAGGGGAAATTTGAGGTCTAAAATGGGCCTCCTAAGAAAAATGTACAAAAAAATTAAACTTTATAACAACCAATAGAATTCAAGATGATGATGTCAACCATGGGGGATGATTTACCATTTTTTAAATAAAAAGGTAAAAATATTAAAAAATAATAAAATAATAAAAACTACTTTTCAACTCGTATTTTCAACTTATCTCCCAAAATTTTTACCCAAATTTCCAGTGGGAGTACTCATTGGATGAAAAATTTAATTCTTCATCCAAGGAGTACCCATGTTGCATACTTTCGATGAACTCTACTACACGAAAAATGAGAAATACATAAAAAACGTGATTGTAATCACGTTTTTTTATGTATTTCCCATTTTTCATGTAGCAGGACCCATCTAAAGTATGCAACATGGGTACTCCTTGGATGAGGAATTAAATTTCGCATCCAATGAGTACTCCCGCTTGAAATTTGAGAAAAAAATTTACGAGATAAGTTGAAAATATGAGTTGAAAAGGTAGTTTTTTTCATTTTTCCCTATAAAATTTGATGATGTCATCAAATCTTATTTGATTTTTTCCACTATTATTTTATAATTTCCTTAGGAGGCCCATTTTAGACCTCAAAATTCCCCTAATGCCTAAATCCCTAATCCCACTATCCCAAACCGTAGTCAAATATCCCCAATACCCTAATTGCCATCCCAAACCCTAGATATCATCCCCTAAACCCTTTCATTCCCTAAAATCCTACAGATAGCATCAAATCCTCCCCTCATCAGTCCCATTCATTCATGGAGCTCCAAAACATGAAAGAAAAATGGCAAGCTTCCCAAAGAAGCCAAACCGAGATGACATCCATTGAGTGAGAGATTAAGGCCGATAGAGAGACTTGGCTTGAGAGGGTCAATATTCATTTGGAGAAGCTGTTGGAGAAGGCCAAAAAGGAAAATAACATGCTCAGGCACATGAAGAATCATTCTTGGGCGAGAAATCACGTTTGCAAGGCGCGAATTTAAATCCTAAAGGAAAAACTAAAGAGAGCATTAAAGCGTCGCAAAAGGCATGATAGACTCCAAATTTTGGCCGAAGCTTCTTTGGCTCAGCATAGCACTTGATGGTGGACATTTAGCCCAAATTTCAGCAACTTTGGGAAATTTTTTGTCAATTTTGAATTGTTTTGGCCTTAACACAGATTTTCTTACCCAACGCATCGCGCCACTTGGCGCACGCTTATAATTGGCATCTTCTCTTGAAGAAAAAATTTCATTTCTATATTTTTCATAAAATTTTATGCATGCCTACCCATTACCCAAGGATTTTGACAAGTTTTGAGGTACCTGAAGGGTCAAAAACACCTTAAAAATGGCCTTTCTACCACTTTTTGGACACACAGGAAGCAGTGTTGGGAGATTTGATTTTAGGAGGGGAAAATGGAAACTAAATTCAAAAATTCCACTTGGGTTAGAAAGTAGACAAGTAGAGCTTTCCAACGAGCTATCCTAAACTCAATTTGGACTTTGGGAAGGCCCTCAAAATCAGCTCCAAAGTGGCATAATGCACATAGATTTCAGGCACGACGCATTGGGAATTTTGGCCTAGTTTTCACTCAGTAACTCAGTTTTTCACCTAGTTAGGGCCAGTTTGACTTTTTCATCTCCAAATGTGAAAATATTGATGTAAATTGATGTAATTTCATGGATTTGATGTAATTTTGGCACATTTTTACTCATGTAAGTAGATTCATTCACAAAAAAGTGAATTGTAACTAAATGAATCAATTTCGTATCTTATAGAGGCAAGCTGTTCCACTGCCTATTTTCCAGTTCTTAGTTTAGATCTTGTTGAAACAGATCCTTAATTAGTGAGCTCGACCCCTAGAGGCATAGGAATGAGTTAGGCTTATCTATATATTGTATTTTCTCAGTCATTTTCAGGGCTGGACACTTGGGATTGCTTAGAGCTTCATTGTACATTTCATCTCTGCATTTTGGCAAAGAAATAGACCAGGGTTTGCAGCACTCCATGGGATCCACGTGGTTCTATGTTTTGATGGTGTGTTTCTCTTTGTGATTTTAAGTTTACTGAAGTTTCATGTGTATCATCTTCCTTCTCATTTCTTCTTAAGTTAAACAAACAAGTATTAAAGGTGGAATTCATTAGATTTGTAGTGCTCTGCCTTGAGTTTTGTTTAATTTTCCATGTTTTCAACTGTCTGAAGAGGATTCTTGAAAGCCTCTTGCCCTCTTCAACTCCTCCCCGGTCTGAGCTATCCATTTCATTCAATTTCAAAGCATCAAAACAATTGCCTTTCTTGCCCCACTCAGCCCTCTGCAAAACTGATCATTTCCCAGACCCAAAATTTGCCTTTCCCTTTGATTCCAACAAAAAACCCAAAAATCAAATCAAACCCTTTTACATATATACCTAGCCTAAAATTAGCTTTTATTTCAAGTCGTATCAAGCCCCATTGATTATTTTTGCTGAGATTGACCCGGAGAGAGCCCTCTCCTGATCTGGTAGGGCTAGCTACCAGATTAAGCGTGGTTTGATGTTACCCTAGACTCTGCCTTCCTTCAGCCTGAGGCGGATTTAGGCTATAACACCTTCATGAAGGATGAGAAAGAAGGTGTGAGCTTGATTGATGAATTGCCAAGGGCAAGATCTCCATTTGGTGAAGAGTCCTCATCTCAAGAGGGAAGCATGAAGGTTCCTCCTTCAAGGGTTGATCCAGATCTATTGTCTCTCATCGATGATGGGAAAATTTTAGTTATTGAAGAGGATGAGAAGGAAGAGGAATATTAGAACACCGTCACCTCAAGGGAACCTCAAGCACTTCACGAGGAAGAGGTTGGAGCACTTGTTCCAAGAAGAAAAATTCTTGCACCCCTGCAAAGAGTCCCACAGGATCTCATACATGAGGAGTATGTACCATCATTTATTAATGATGAGGTCTTGGAGATAGGGAAGGAAGAGGGAGATGAGAATGCAGTCACCTCAAGGGCACCTCAAGCACTTCATGAGGTAGGAGAGGTTGAAGGAGAGGAAGAGAATCTTAATGAAGGAAGCATGAATCCTTCTCTACTTCAAAGCTTGGAAACACAAGGGAGGCAAAAGGATCAATGTAGCTGTGGTGAGGGCAAGTCTGCCTACTTAAATCTAGATCCTAATTCATGCTTTCATACTTCTTTGCAAGGAGGCCCTCTACAAGGAGCACCTCTTGATAGGAGGCAATCTAAAGTGTTTCTTAATCTATGGGATGCATATGCATACTTGGCCAAGGAAGGAGCCTTGAGAGAATCTAGCATAGCGTAGAGAATCTCTCAAGCATTCAGGAGGGAGATGAGCAGTTTCCTGAAGGGGACACTGCAAACCCCCATTCAAATATCTGCGCTGAGGAAGGAGAAATCAGAGATCTAGGATAGCATGAGCATGAGGGCACATGGAAAATCCATATCTTTGGGGAAACCCATGGTCTCTTCATTCACAAAGAAGATTTATGAAGATGGCAAGGGGATCCTAACCCTCTTGTACACATGGGCCAAAAGGAGGAGGTTTTGGAAAACAAGGAATTTCCAAGGGGAAGTTGATTTCCATATGCTCCAATCTTGTCTTGTGCAAGAACAGCTGCAAATGGGGCAGCAAGGAGAAGATAATGATGCTCCAACATGTGATTTTGATATCAAGGATGTCAAAGATGGGGGCCATGAGAAGACAGGGGCTGCATTTCAGATTTCTACAACACTGTCATTCTTGGAGAGTTTGGATCCTTGTTGGGATTCCCAACTCACAATGGAATACTCCAAGGACCTTTTCACATGGGGGGTTCTTGTAGGGGAAGTAAAGGATGAGAGGTTCAAGGTGGTAGATGGATTTATCTATTTCTACAATTTTATTCTTTTGGCTGGTAACTCCAAACTCAAGGAGGGACTATTCGATGCCATCTATGAAATCCTACTTTCCAAACCCACTAGTTTTTTCAAAGAATATCATACTCTCTTGGGTGGATTCATATGGGAAGGCTACGAAGAAGATGTGTACTCTCATATGAATAAGTGCATGGACTACTTGGTTGAGGAGGAGGAACATAGCTCTTGGGAGGAGCCACCATTCACACCTCCTTATCCTTTGGGTATGAGAGAGAACTCATCCATGAATTACCCTATTGATGTAAAACAAGTATATAGAGAGACTCATCCTCTCGAGCATTATTTTGCATCTCCTATATGCTTATATTTTTCTGACACTCATTTGCAGGGCATAGTGCCAAGATGGGGCACTAAGTATGATGGAATTCATGGGCTATCTAAGGCCATGAACTATGTTGATCAAGGCCATTCCTTGGAGAACCTTGGAAAGCTACTACATTCCTCATGGTGTGATTCTTTTACACCAACCATGATATACATTTTCCAAGTGTTCCAAAGACATGAGGCAACAAACAAATGTTGGGGGAGGCACTTGTCATATCTTGTTCTATGGCAGTTGAGGATAAAACTGCGCTGGTTGCACATGAGGGACCATCTTCCTTCTTATCTAGCACACATGGCAGCTAGCATGCTTCTACTCATGATCCCATAAGCTGAAGATGTCTTTATCTTTTTTGGGGGCATATTTGGAGGAAAGGCACACTTGTTGACTGTGCCGTTGGGGGAAGGAGTTCCCCATTCTTATTGCATTACATGCTTCCATGGGAGCATGAGATTTTTGTATGGCCACTATGATTAAGCACTTGTCTATTTGTAAAGTGAGCCATATGTTGGATGGTGACATGCCTCTCACATGTAGTGGGGAGGAGATTTTCTGTGGATTGCCAAGATGGGAGGTAATCAATTTCATTTTTATGATAGCATGGGGATGGGAGTCTTTCATGGATCATGAAAACCCTATTATAGACATCACTTCTTTCTTGAGGAGGCCCTGGATTAGCAGGAAGGTTTCCACCACAACCTTCCATTTCTTCATGGTGAGAGCCTTTGAGTTTATTCATCAAGGGAAAACTTGCATCTTAAAGGAAGGCCATTGGGAGGACAAAGATATTGCAGAAATTTTAGAGCAATGGAGGAGATTAAATGATGAGGAGGCCACAGGGAAAGAAGGTGTAGTTTTGCAGTACCCTTGTATTTTCTTGAGGACAAGCAAAATTTGGGAGGGGGAGACTATAATGTCCTAAAATTAGCTTCAGCTAATTTGGACATTAATTTTGCCTTATTTATTTTGTATTTCATGATTAATGAATAAATTGCAAAGGATGATGTCTAATCCTCTTGCAAATCAAGAATAAATCAGTGCCTATGTGAAAGAAGACATATTTAGGCCATCATAATAAAATCTTGCAGGTATGAAAAGGCCAAGACCACCAAAGGAGATCCTATTTGAACAAGTCAACAATGCTGTCTAGGTTCATTGAACCTCCTTGATGGACTGTGTAGTTCTAGAAGACTCCTAAGGAGACTTAAGGAGACTTAGGGATATGGAAGATTAATGTGAACATACAATGTGAAAGAATGTTTCTAAGTAATCACAATCAAGTGAAAGTTATTATAATCTACATTATATCCTATGGTATATACATAACCCGAGCATTAACATATATGGAAATTCTAGGATAACTTCAACAACTAGAAATCTAGATCTTAGGTTATCAGTTGATTAAGAGAAAATTGTAAAATAAATATTTAATTCAATTAAATAGTTAATTGATTTAAATTACAAACAATATTCACATATAAACTTATAAATTGTTATGTTTATAATTGAAAGAAACAATGAGGAAGTAATGAATTATAAAATGATTCAATCATAAAAATAAACAATATATGAATGATTCCAATCATAAATTTAAGAAAAAGAACAAATTTGATAATAGTAACAAATATTCTCTATCTCATTGAAACATGGAATCAAAATGGATCTCTACTTATATTGTAAAATAACATAGTACAAAAGTGTACCTAGGCCTTTTCTTTGCAAAATTTAGAACCCATAGCTTTGTGCCCAAGATCTACTTAAATAGATTTTACAAATTCGAGGAAGGTAGTTATTCTTATTTAATTTTCTTAGCAAAATATTAATAAAAATACAAAAATAGGGAGCTTTTACAACATTTGAGTTGAATTTAGTTTTAGACTTTAGGATCATCTTGTGTGAGTGAACTATTAGTTGATTGGGATATTTTATGCGCTTCTAGAAGCTCTTATAATTATGGAGATGAATGGCTCTAATATTAACTCGACATTTGTATATGTGAGCTCCTACTTATCAAAACATTTGATTGATTCGATTGTTTATTGCCTTATTTATTTGAAAATATCCATGGAGTTTAATAAAAATTTCCCTAATTTTCCTCAAGATTTAGCATATGTAACAACTTAATTTTGTTGATAGTTTTAGCTTTTTCCTCTTGTCCTTGTATATATAATTCCTCTTCCTGGGGAAGAATTGCCTCTAAGCTTCTTGGTATTAATTTTTTATCTTTAAGATATTGAGAAATGGAATCCAATAAAGGATCATGAAGCCTTTCTTCTACCTTGATTGTTTCCATGGCTAAGAGTATATGAGCATTCCAAGCATAGAGAACTATTTATTTTTTCATCTTCGTAATTCTAGGAAATTTTGGAAAGTATATTTTTTTATCATCTTGCCAGGAAAGGAGCTTAAAAAATTAATTTTTTTGTTTCATCACACTTTATTTCCATTTCAACGATATCATTAAGAAAATAATGAATAAGCTTTTCGTAAACCTGGATTGTGTACAAATTATGACAAAACAATGTTTTCTCATGTTATAGTTATTGTTTAAGATTGATAGCTTCATGCTTGAATTATGTGAGATCAATGATGTGTGTCTCAATTACTTGCACCTTTTTTTGTAACTCTTTAGTCTGTGCATCCCTTTTTTGGATCTTAGTCTCTTATAATATGCTTTGTAATTAAGAAAAATAATCTTGTATTTATTCTTTAATTTGGGAGGATTCTTACTCCAGCTAATTGATTCACTCATTTTTTTTTTATCGATAAGTTCCTTTACGTTGTTTTTCTTTGTAATGTTAGCATTTGCGTAAGCCCCTATGTGTATATTCAATCCTTGATATGCTTGATTCGAATAAAGTGAAGACCCATCCTATACTACCTCTAAAGGGGTTGTTGATTGGCCTTGGATTTCTATAGTATTTCTCTTTTTTTTTCGCCTTTCCTGAGAATGTATTTGTGTTGTGGGCTAAAATACTTCGATGGGTGGTATTATTTTTTGTGTGTTATATTACTTCCATGACTAGTCGCACACACGGGGGGTCCCCTATTCGTTTCCTCGGGGGTAACAAGGGGGTCACAGAGGGGGCGCATCCACTCCCTGTCGGGGGGTTTATAGGGGGTAGTAGCTCCCTTGCATGGGGTCCAAGGCAGTTCCATAAGAATATTTGTTTTGGAACTATATTAGGTGGGTGGACTTACATATGGTTTTGTGGATGGGTTTTGCACATGGTTTTGGCATGATGATTTTCTGTCCATGGTATTTTGTAGATCTGGTTAGCGGAACTATGATTATGTTATAATATAGGGTTAATTGATTGTGGTTTATGAATTCTTTGACATGTATATATATTTATTGTAACATTGAAAGGAATATAATGAAAAATCAATCTGGTACTCCTGATTTTAGGATCCAACGGAAAATATCTGTGTATATGGGTTTTATGTTTATGTTCTCGCCATTGTTAATTTTATGTTCTTAAGAATTTCTTTGCAGGTAATTTTTTGACACTGTTAAAACCTAAATTTTGAATCAAATATGTTTCGGCTTCAATGGGATGCCTTTTTTGTTGAGGGGTTTTTTCTCGGACCTGTGGTAGACCCTATTCAATGAGAGATTTGCGGGATCGATTCTTGTGGTGAAAGAAGATGGAGGGTAGTGGAAATATAGAGATCAAGAAATTTAATGGTCAGAGTTTTGAGTTGTGGAAGCTCAAGATAGAGGATCTACTAGTGGATAAATATTAATGGATATGATAGATCCGGGTACTAAACCAACGACAATGTCAAATGAAGACTGGGTGAAGTTGGATTAGAAAGAAAATAGCACAATCCAATTGTGTATCTCATATTCATTATTGTTGAACATATCAAGGTAAGCTACAATGAAGGATTTATGGGACAATTTAGGGACTTTGTACCAATATATGTCTCTGGTGAATAAACTGTTCCTACAGAAATAGTTGTATACCCGAGGATGAAGGATGGAGACTCGGTGAAAAAGAATCTGAGCACCTTGAATATTGTGGTAATCTAGTTTTTGTTTGTTTACATTAAAATATTAGATGAATATAAGTGCATCAATTTTTTTGGTTCTCTACCATATTCATTGGATAGTCTAGTTGTTGGAATAGATAGAAATATAACTACCTTGAAGTTTGATGAAATAGTCTCATCCTTACTGTCAGAGGAGATGAGACAAAAAAATATGTAGGGACATAATGTATATGCCTTGTCTGTACGAGGATGGTCCCAAAACAGAAACAAAAATAATTCCTTGAGCGGGAGATCTAAATCTAGAGGGAGATCATGTTATGCAACCAACTCAGAAAATAGAAGAAAAGAGAGATCAATGACTTAAAAATTATCCTCTTCGAAGGGGCAACTTCCTTTCCATTACAGAAATGAACAATTCTTGAATGATTCAAATGAAAAAACTCCTTTCTATATATAGGATTCTAAGGGGTCGCAATATAATTAGGGTAGACATAACAATAATAATGTAAGGGCACAACAATAACAATAGTGGGATTTTATGTGACACAATAATAACAATATGGGGACTAGATGGGTACACAAATAACAATAAGGGGCTACACTAAAAATAATAATAAGGGAATATACTAGTATTATAGGGACCTAACATGCCCCTCCCCTTCAAAAAAGTGTTTTCGTAAATGCTTGAGTAGTTTTGGATTCTTATGTATAAAATTTTCATCCTCCCATGAGGAATATTCATGGGGTAAGTTCTTCCACTTGATGAGATACTATGAATTGATCAATTTCGTAACTGTCAATTTCTTGTTTCTGTGACTTCTTTAGGTTACAATATGATTTTTCCTTCCTCTTCAAGTTATGGAAATATTGTTTGAACTCGGAGCTTGTCACCTATGGAAAATAGGGTGCACTTGGAAAGATTCTAGAAGCTCCAATTTGTATGTCATAGTACTAATATTTTGCAACACCTTGTAATGACCATAATACTTTGGTGATAATTTATTATCCTTCTTAGCTTACTGTAGGGACATTTTTTTGTACGGTTGTAGTGGTAAAAATACCCAGTCATCTACATCAAAACTTCTTTCATTGCAATGTTTATATTCCTGTTGTTTCATTTCATTCTATGCGAAAAAGAGGTTATCCTTTAAGAGTTGGAGAACTTGTTGTTAATTCTCGATGTGATCTTCCATTGCTTGAACCTTAGAATTTTCTCTTAAATATGATGTGATGGAAGGTGGATGATATCCATAAAGTGCCATAAACATGGTCATTTTCTGCAATATGGAAGGAATTGTTATACCACCTTTTAGCCAGAGGTAACCACTTGACCCATTGTGTCTATTTATCAAATACAAAGCCGAGAAGATATCCTTCCAAATTTTTTTTCACTATCTTAGTTTTCCCATTAGATTTAGGAGGATAATATGAGCTATGAGCTAGCTTAGTACCTAGACAAGGAAATAATCATGTCCAAAAGTTTCCAGTGAAAATGGGATCTCTGTGACTTACAATAAGCTTTGGGTTTCTATGTATATTTTGAATTGTTTCCATAAATGCAGTAGCAACTGTATTGGCCTTAAATGGATGTGATAATGCAAAAACGTGTGCATACTTGGTAATTCTATCAACTACCACCATGATCACACTTTTTCCTTCGGACTTGGGTAAACCTGTGATAAAATCCATCGAAACCTCCTCCCAAAGTTAACTTGGAATAGATAAAGGTTGTAATAGACCCCAGGTCTTAATTGTCTCAAATTTACTTTTTTGGCAAACCAAACATTCTAGCACAAAATTTTGAATATCAGAGTTAAGATCATCCCAAAAAAACTCCTTCTTAACCATGTGGTAAGTTTTTAAAAATCTTGAGTGCCCTCCTAAGGGAGAGGTGTGCAATTCCAAAAGAATATTTTTTTTGAAATTGGAATTCTTACAAAGATATATGTGATCTTTGTACCATAATGAATCATTTTTCCAGCTAAATGTATCATATGTAATGGGATCTTGATGTATCTTTTGAATGAGTGCCTACACTTATTCATAACTCTTCCATTCATCCCTTACTTCAGTTATCCAACCTGGTTGGATAATAGAAATGACACAAATAAATGCTTCCACATCCTCATCCTTTCTTAAGAGTGCATCTGCAACAACATTTTTCTTCCCTTTTTTGTACATGATTTCAAATTCATAACCCAACATATTTGTGACCCATTTTTTCTTCTCTTCTGAAGATAATATTTGTTCTAAAAATTATTTAAGACTATCATGATTCGTTTTTACCTTGAAGTGTCTTCCCAATAAGTAAGGTCTCCATTGCTTAAGTGCATGTAGTGTTTCAAAAATTTCCTTTTGATAAATAGGTTTTTGTAAATACTTTCCTTCCATTAGAGAGCTTTCAAAAGAAATGGGTCTTCTTTCTTGCATTAAAACAACACCAATTCCATTTCCTAAGGCATCAAATTCTACAATAAATGTTTTTGTGAAGTCTAGTGTAGCTAAGACCGATGCTTGGCACATTTCCTCTTTAAGATGTTAAAAGGCCTTAATTGCTTCTAGAGTCCAAGAAAATGCATATTTATTCATTAATTTTGTTAGAGGTGTTGTTATTCTCCCATAACTCTTATGTAATATCCCAAATTGGGACTACTCAGCAAGGCATGCCTGAAAAATGCATTTTTCAGGAACATGTTCTAAAGAAACCAAGATCAGCCCTTGGATCCCTTATATATAATAATCTAAGACCCAAATCCAAGAGGATATCAGAAAAAAATGAAACTAGGTGAGGTAAACATACCTCCAACACCTAGTATGGCTTGAAAAATGCCCAAGGAAGGGACTGCATCAATATGTAAACACAATGCTAGAATATAATAAATATAAAAACTCATAAAATGTTTTAAGAAACACATAGCCATCAATTAAAGCTACAACAACAAACTATACTTCATTTCATGTTGTGTAACCAGCTCCAAAAAGAGAAGAAAAGAGATATAAACGCCTTAGAAATGAGCCACTTCGAGGGGGCAACCTCCAATACATTACATAAATGAACAATTCTTGGATGATACAATTTACAAAACCTCCTTTCTATATATAGGAGTCCATGGGGCCATGATGTAATCCTAGTGGGTCACAATGTAATCCTAGCCGACCTAACAATAATAATTTAAGGGCACAATAATAACAAAATGAGGGTTACAAGGGTACAATAATAACAATAAGGGGGGATACACTAACATAATAAGGGGCTACACTATTAATATAGGGACTTAACATTCCCCTCTCCTTCAAACAAGTGTTGTCCTCAACGCTTGATTATTTCTTGATGCTTCTGTATAAAATTCTCATCCTCCCATGTGAAATATTTTACAGGAAAGTTCTTCCACTTGTTGAGATATTCTGAAATTGATCGTACTTGTCGATTTCTTGTTTCTATGACTTCTTCATAACTTCTTTCGATGTGATGTTGATCTTCCTGTTGTTTCATTAGATTCTGCACCAAAGTTGGGTTATCCTTTGAGAGTTGGAGAGCTTGTTGTTGATGCTCGATGTGATCTTCCACTAATTTATCATCCATATTTGCTATTATTTGATCCTTCAAACCATCCAACTTAGCCTCCATTTCTACTTTTAAACCATCTATTTCATCTTCAATTTCTCTTAGTAAGATCGAAACTTGTTGCACTTGGTACCGTAATTTTGATATCTCATCCTGCAATTCTTCCTCTTCATGCGTCATAGTATAGATTTCTAAGGGCTTAATGAGTGTTGAATTATTCTTAGGAGGAATTTCAGAACCCAATACTGAAATATATGCTCAATAGGCCCTTGGAATCACTTCAAACCGATTTTTCAAACAAGATTTATGCAATTCGGAAAAAAATACACACAGCACTGTAATTAAATTTTAGGCTCAAATGCTGGGGTGGATTATATCTGTAATTGAAAATCTTCTAACTCTGAAATTAAGCCTGTAGTATCCCCTCAAATAACAAATGCAAGGTCGGCCTGATTTAGTTCTCCCAGAGACAAATTTGTGTCCAATCTCCCACAATGACCCTAATTAAAGTTTGGTTCGGTAGAGCGAGCTGTCTGAGCTGCCCACTGATGTGCTGTTTTCGTCCTTTGTCTCTGAAATTGATAACCACAAAACTACATACTGTGTACTTGCAAAAAAAAATTGTGGCACTCCAATCCGCTGCCCAGAGACAGAGTTATTGAACTTTTCCCACGATCACCTCTTTGAGATGAAATTCAGGAGCCTGAAAAAGCACTACCTTCCACGGATCATATCTCCAAAAATATTGCGAACCAAGCTCTGAAATTTTTGACGAATTTCCTCACGATTCAGCTTCGCACCCTATGAATTCAGGACTAGAACCTTCATTACAAATTTTATAGCGCAAATTCCACGATGACTTTGTTTATGAACTTTGAAAAAATACTAACACAGATGATACCAAAGCAAATATTGAACCAAGATCTGAAATTTTTAGAAAACCTTCCTCAAGATTTCAACCGCACCTGAGAGCCTAAACACCGAGCTTCGTAGAAAAAAGTTATATGAAAATGCCACGATGACTGTTTGGAAGCAGTAACCTAGAATCAGCTCGATACCAAATGTTGTGTAACCAGCTTCCAAAAGAGAAGAAAAGAATGCTCAACCTTGTAGAAATGAGCCACTTCGAGAAGGAATCAACCTTCATAAATGAACAATTCTTGGATAATTACAATTTACAAAACCTCCTTTCTATATATAGGAGTCCATGGGGCCATGATGTAATCCTAGTGGGTCACAATGTAATCCTAGCCGACCTAACAATAATAATTTAAGGGCACAATAATAACAAAATGAGGGTTACAAGGGTACAATAATAACAATAAGGGGGGATACACTAACATAATAAGGGGCTACACTATTAATATAGGGACTTAACATTTCATGATCCAAAAATTGGGGAAAAGTAGCATTTTAGGCCCTAAAAACGTTATTCCCAGCAAATTGCATAATAATAGGGGAAAATAATGGTTGGATCTCTTATATTATGGTATAGGGGACTCACACCCAAAAAATATTTAGAAACAAATCTCTTCTTCTTGCTTAAACAGGTCTCCCGGTCTCGGTATGGCTCAAAAAGGCCCAAACCTCATGACTTAGGTTATGTAAAATTTAATAAAGCATACACAACGTGATTTTATGAGTTTTTATGATGCAATATAACAGAAATAAAAAATATGGAGTGTATTACATCAGATCATGGAGAAAAATGGAGAAAAATCCTCTTTTACACATTATAGAAATGACTCGGCAAGGGTTTCATGAAGGTACAAGTGAAAAATGTCAGATCTGTAGATATAGATATGAAAAATGCAGTCTAAATGAAGCTATGAATGCATACAGCTAAAAAATATAGAAAATGAAGGAGAAACCTTCTTATAATGTTTCCGGGGGAAGGGTTGGCCCTTTCCCTCATAAACAAGCTCAAGATTGAGGGGATTGACCCTCACACTACAACACTGCAAGAAATGACATAGTTCCTACAAGGGAATACATTGTAGATTTTTGGAGTGCTTTGGCCAAGTTCCAAGATGTGCAATACTACTCTGGAATGCTTCCTCACTGATCTCTCAAAGGGAAGAGAGCCTCCTCCTCTAAAAAAAAAGTGGAAGTGGTGTTGTGAACCCTCACTACAACACCCTGCAACACAATGTTATACTGCTACAGAAATAACAATGTAGCTGAAGGAGGATGCTTGGCCTCAAGCCTGGATGTGAGGCAAATCAATACACTCCTTCAAGAGGCCTCTCAAGAGAGGATAAGGATTCCTAAACAAGAAATCCTTGTGCTAAGCAGCACAACAATCTCAACTAAATAGTTGCAGAAATAAAAATAGTCTTCTAGACCAAAATCAAATCATAAGCATAAACTTGTTATGGTTGCCTTGCCCTCCTTTTAAACATGTGCGAGCCTTCTTGCCTTGGGCCCCACTCATTAGGGTTTCCTTTGCCAAGGAATCTTCCTCCCACTTGCTCTGCACTGTCTCTATGGATGATCTCCTCCTCCCATACCTGCACTGTTGACTTGGTCAAACTTGACCTTGTCCACATGCATTTGTTCCTGTTCACACATGAGAGTGTAAAATATAGCTACTACCTTCATCCCTTTTCACACCATGAGGTATTTTATTCATATTTTTTACTATGCATGGGCCTTCTTACCCATTTATTCATCTCATAAGTGAGATAAGAAAATTTTAATATTCAAATTTGTTGTATGCAAATTTTAGAACATTACAGTCCTCCCCTCCCAAATGTTGCTTGTCCTCAAGAAACTGCAAGGATAGAACTGAAGAGTGTCCTCTCCTCCTACTGTAGCATCCACATATGATGAACTCCTCCAAGGAATGACATTTTGTTTCAACAATGAATCTCCATATTGCCTCTCCCAAGCATGCAAGTTAGCTAAATAGCTATCATCATGGACAATTAGAGTACTCAAGAAGGCAATAAGGTGTTTTCTAGAGGTTCCCTTGAGGTATGGGATCTGAAATTTATTGGGAAAAATCATTCCATATGGATCCTCCATCCCCAAGCAATCATCCATACAAAATGAGTCACCTCCCAGCATGGCAACTCCTGAAAATGTTCCTCCACCTTGAGCTCCTGCAAGGTAGGTGGGCTGAAAATATGAACATGGTAGACAAGATAGCCTACCCCACATTGTCTTCCTCTCCACTTATGATAAGTGCAAAGTATAGGTTGATCTTGGGCTACAATAATATTTCCCTCAAGTGGCAAGATGAAGACTAGATCACCAAAGACCTCTCCTCCAACGTTGTGAATCAAGCTGACCCAAACCATTCCATATGTGATGGGTATGAAGTCATCATCATATGGCATCCCATCAAAATCATGGCCCACCTAAAAAATAAACAAGTGTTTGGTTGTGGTGGCCATATCTCCTCCCATGCTCCCATTAGAACATGCAATGCAGAAAATGTGGGAATCCTCTTCCCAGAAGGACACATCCAACCCATGTGTCTCTCTCCCAATCATGCTATCAATAGAAATAAGAACAATATCAGCAAATGAAATCATTATCAACATCAAGATGAGGGAAATAATGAAGGTTTCATGTGGTGCTGGAAAGTACCAACAATTTCCCAAGTAGTCACAACACAGTTTTCCAAACTGCTGCTTTAGAAAATTATATGGCAAGTCATTCCTTGATACATGGTTAATTATGTATGTCATCATGTCTACCAATGAATAATGAATGGTTGGGTACATTAGCTAAACATACATGAAAGAATAAAACACTTGCCCAAGGCCATATAAAAGATGGTTGTCTCCATCATACAATATGGCCCAATGTTGACCATGGAGCTTAATGAAAAGCTTGCCCTCTTGTGGAGCAATGCACTGAAAAGAAATGGTAAGAGTATGAAAATACTGATTTAGAAAATCAATAAATGCAAAATCAAGATTCTCACCGTGTACTGAAATTAAGATGATGATGGGATCCATAAACAAGCTCCCATGAAGAGGAATGAATCATATGCTGCTAGAAGATCACCCTTCTTATGCTTGGAAATCCAAGTTAAGAAGATCATATCAATGTAATAGATGTTTCCATCCACTACTCCATTTCTCTCACCTCCTCCTTGTTCACCAAGTGCATCAATTGTGAAGTGATCCTGGGAACACTCCATCAATAACCTCAAGCTCCCAAATGACAACGTTGTTGGCCTATGCAAATAGGCTCCTGCCAACTCATAGCTCCATTCTTTGACATGCATATTGTCAAAGACATCTCCCATAATGCTGCTACACATAAGAAGTTCCTCCCAAAGTGGAAGTACCTCTTGAACATATAAGGCCAAGGAGTAGCCCCTTTGCACTATGATAGGGCCATCTCCTACTCCTGTAACATCATGCAAAGTGTGAGAGCAAAGCTGCTCTTTCTCTCCCAAGAACAACCAAAGAAACAAAAGTTTGTGCTTCCTCCTCATACCTCCATCATACAAATCATGTAGTCAAAAAATGGTGATTGATATGAAGAATGTCATATGAACACAATGTGTCCATACTCCTTGCTGCCCAATGATTCCAGTATCCTGCCACATACCCTTAGAAAGAGGATGATCACCAAACTCTTTCAAGAGTAACCAATGTAGCCAAGCCTCCTGCTACCCAGTATCATAGATTTTCAAGTATCTTTCCAGCTTCTTGCTCATCATCCACATCCATCCATCCACATGTGGGTGCCTTCCATCATGCTCTTCCTTAGCACTCTCCTAAAGAAGACTATCATCCTCTCAAATCAGATTTCTTCTCTTGCATTTCATGGGATGTTGAAATGCAACTCCTTGGAGATCTTCTAGAGAAGGCCTCTCATCAATGTCCTTCTTGTATCCATAAGGATCCAAGTGTGATGAGCGAAAACCCTCTCGAAACTGTTGAAGAAATTTTCACTCCATGATGTGTTGAAGTACACCTCCCATGAGATATCTCCATGAGACCTTCTTCTCATAAATGGCCTTCCAAAACCAATAAGGTTCTGGATCTGCTGTAGGTAGAAGTTTGTCTTTGAGCTGGGAAGTGCTCATTGAGAAAGGGTCATCTAGAAAGGAGAAAATGTTTCTCACTTCAAGATGTCTACCATCTATCACTTCTTCCTCCATTGCATCATGAATGAAGCGGCCAGTTGCAAGCCCCCATGAGGAATGGGTCCTCTTTTCTTCATCACTGCTCTTATATAGCGCAGTGAAACTCTATTGCTCTAAATAAAAAATATGCAATAATGTAGATCCCTCCATAAGATTTTCTGAAATGAAAAGAGATGGAAACTTAAGCATACCTTGGTGAAATGTTGAAGCAAGAGTTCCTTCCTCAAATATGATGGATTCCTCCATTGTTGAACATGAAGGCTGCTCCTCCAAGGTTGTGACAACGCTGGTACATGATTCCTCAAGTGCTGGTGAGGGCTTCTCTTTATTTGATTTTTCATCACCAAATCTCCTGATCACCTTTTGAGTGAAATCTGCAAAAGTAAACACTCTTGCATGTCCCATATGGCTAAACCACCAAGTGCTTGCTTCACCTTCAAGGTGTAGCACTATAATTTATACAGCCTCTCTCTCTACTATTGGATATAGTAGGAAGAATGCTTCTAGCTTCATCACCCAAGCCTCTTCTACACATGTGAGTGATCCATAAAAATTGGACAATAGAAATCTATTGCCTCTCATCATCCCATAGCTATAGGGCCTCTTTCCTTCTTCCAGCTGAATGAATTGTGTTAAAGCTAGAGTCTCCTTGAAGTCTCTAGATTTAGATTTTTATTCAGCAAGTAATTTAATTATAATTTTAGATTCCAGGTGTCCTTCATGCCTCTGGTCTTCTCCTCTCTGAGAATAGGAAGTGTATGGCTCTTCCTCTTCTTGAAACTCCCTAGGAATCTCACTACATCTTTTCTTCTTTATCTACTTAACCTATTTGGAGAGGTTCTTATTGGATTTGAAAAGTGATTAGATAAGGCTCATCCTCTTCATCATTCTTACCTCTACTCTTCTGATAGCTGGAAATCACACGCTAAGCCAAATATCATGCTCTGATACCGCTGTAATATCCCAAATTGGGACTGCTAAGCAAGGCATGCCTGAGAAATGAATTTTTTAGGAATGTGTGCTAAAACAACCAATATCAGACCTTGGATCCATTATATATAATAATCTAATACCAAAATCCAAGAGGATATCCAAAACAAATCAAACTAGGTGAGGTAAACAGACCTCCCACACCTAGTATGGTTTGAAAAATGCCCAAGGAAGGGACTGCAACAATATCTAAACACAATTATGGAATATAAGAAATATATCAACTCATTAAATGTGTTAATAAACACATATCCATCAATTAAATCTACAGCAACAAACTATACTTCCTTTCATGATCCAAAAACTAGAGAAAGCAGCATTTTAGGCCCTAAAAACGTTATTCCCAGCAAATTGCGTAATAATAGGGGAAAATGATGGTTTTATCCCTTATATTATGTTATAGGGGACTCAAACCCATAAAATATTCAGAATCAAATCTCTTCTTATTTCTTAAACATGTCTCCTGGTCCCGGTATGGCTCAAAATGGCCCAAACCCCATGACTTAGCTTATGCAGAATTTACTGAAGCATACACAGTGTGATTTTATGAGGATTATTATGAAATATAATGGAGATAAAAAATATGGAGTGTATCACATCATATCATGGAGAAAAATGGAGAACAAGCCGCTTTTACACATTATATAAATGACTCGGCAAGGTTTTCATAAAGGTACAAGTCAAAAATGTCAGATCTGCAGATCTAGATCTGAAAAACACAGTCTATCTGAAGCTCTAAATACATACAAATGAAAAATATAGAAAATGAAGGAGAATCCTGCTTACAAGTTTTCCGAGGGAAGGGTTGGCCCTTTCCCTCAGAAACAAGCTCAAGATTGAGGGGATTGACCCTCACACTGCAACACTGCAAGAAATGACGCAGTTCCTACAAGGGATTTCACTGCAGATGTTGGGAGTACTTTTTCCAAGTGCCAAGATGTGCAATACTTCTCCATAATGCTTCCTCACTAATCTCTCAAAGGGAAAGAGCCTCCTCCTCTAAAAAACAAGTGTTGGAAGTGGTGTTGTGAACCCTCACTGCAACACAACATTATACTGCTACAGAAATAATGTTGTAGCTGAAGGATGATGCTTGGCCTCAAACCTGGATGTGAGGAAAATCAGTACACTCCTTCAAGAGACCTCTCAAGAAAGGAGAAGGATTCCTAAACAAGAAATCCTTGTGCGAAGAAGCACAACAATCTCAACTAAACAGTTGCAGAAAGAAAAATAGTCTTCTAGACCAAAATCAAATCATAAGCATAAAATTGTTATGGCTACCTTGCCCTCCTTTTAAACATGTGTGAGCCTTCTTGCCTTGGGCCCCAATCATTAGGGTTTCCTTCACCAAGGAATATTCCTCCCACTTGCACTGCGTTGTCTCTATGGATGATCTCCTCCTCCCATACCTGTGTTGTTGACCTGGTCAAAATTGACCTTGTCCACATGCATTTGTCCCTGTTCACACATGAGAGTGTAAAATCCAAGTGCTACCTTGATCCCTTTTCACACCATGAGGGATTTTATTCAGATTTTTTAGTATGCATGGACCTCCTTACCCATTTATTCATCTCCTAAGTGAGGTCAACAAAATTTAATATTCAAATTTGCTGCATGCAAATTTTGGAATATTACATCTTAACAAACTTGCGATGATAATTCAATCCGAGAAATCCTCGCACATTATTTATGGTTGTGAGGATTTTCCATTCCTTAACGGATTTAATTTTGTTAGGGTCTACCTTAACACACTCATGATATACAATAGGACCCAAATATTCCACCTCTTGTACTCCAAATAAACATTTGGAGATTTTTTCATATAATTGTTTCTCCTCCAATAGTTTGAGAACCCTATCAACATGTTGAACATGGTCCTTCCAAGACTTGCTATAGATTAGTATATCATCAAAAAATACTAACACAAATTTTCTAAGGAAGGGTTTGAAAATGGAATTCATCAAAACTTGAAATGTAGAAGGTGCATTGGTAATACCAAAGGGCATGACCAAAAATTCATAATAACCCTCATGAGTTCTAAATTTTTTTTTGGAATCTCTTCAGTGTTCATTCTTATTTGATGATATACTGTATGAAGATATAACTTGGTGAAGTAAATTTCTCCATGACATTCATCCAATCATTCATCAATGACGAGAACAGGAAATTTATCTTTAATAGTAATATTTTTGAGCTCCCTATAATCCGAACACATGCGCCATGATCCATCCATATTGTGAACCAATTCTACTAGAGTAGAGAAAGAACTTTTACTAGATTGAATTATACCAACCTATAGCATTTCTGCAACCATATGTTCAATATCACTCTTTTGGGCATAGGATATATATAATTCCTGATGTTTGTAGGAACACTTCCCGGAATAAAATGAATATCATGATGATGATCACGAATAGGTGGGAGTAATTTGGGAGTCTCAAAAACCTTGGAATGATTGTCCAAGACTTTTTTTAGATCTGGAGAGATAGATTATTTCAATTTTTGAAATTGTAGTGATCATAATTGTGCAATTACGCCTCATTTTTCTTTCTTCAAAATCATTTTCATGACATTAGAGTTGATTATCTTTCCTGGCTCCCTCTGATACCCCATAATCAAGATTCCTTTACTTACCAAAAAAAATTCAAGAAAATTTATGGGCAATTAAAAGCTATAGTCCCCAAATATTGTAACCATTTGACTCCTAGTACAACATCAACACCATCCATTGGAATATAAAGAATTGGATTATTCAATAAATATTCCCCCATGGCTAGCTTCATATTATGGCACTTTCCAAAGAAATTTATAGTTCCTCCATTTTCAACCATCACTTGAAACTTTGGTGCTAGATATAGGAATCAATTCAATTCCTTGGTTATCTCACAATGAATAAAATTATGGGTACTACCTAAATCAATCAACACTATTAACTTTTTTTTCTTGATTTATCCTTCTATATTTATAGTTTGAGGAGTGGTAATTCCTACCAATGCATTACAAGATATGTTTGTATTCATTTCCTCCTTCTATAGGGTTAGTTACTGGTGTATATCCCCCTCTTTTGATGTTTCTTGTTCCTTTTCTTACTCCTCTTCAAAATCTATGTAAAATAATTTCTTCTCAGGGTACTTATTACCTTTAATGTATTTTTTATCATAGATATAACAAAGCCCTTTTGCTCTGTTTTCCTCCAATTTTTGTGGTTTCAACCTTGTAGGTTGTGGAAGGTTAGGAGTAGCAACATTTCCATCTTTATATTTTTAATTGGTAGACTTCCTTGTTGCCATAGTTTTTCTTTCAAATTTTCTTGCCACCCTGAATGCCTTCTCCAATGAATCAGGTTCCCAAAGGTGAACCTCATGTTGGATGTTATCATTTAAATTCCCTATAAAGACATCAATCCTATTCTCCTCTGGAATATCTTCTACCCTGATATTCAATATTTAGAAGCCTTCAATGTGCTCTACCATTGAACCCTTTTGTTTCAGAATTGTCAATTTGCTAAAGAAGGTGTTGCTCTGTGTATCCTGATAATGTGTTATACTTTCCTCCATAAAAATTGACCAAGTGACAAGGGTTTTACGAGAAAAAAACCATTGATACCATACAAATTGATTGGGTTCTAAATATAAATTTGCAATGTGTACCTTTTGTGAGTGTTGCACATCATGGAGATCAAAATATTGATCCATTTGTAGTATCCATGTTATCAGATCCTCATCATCAAACTTCCTCATATCGATATTTAGAATGTGGTAGTTCTTCAACCCAAAATTAGAGTTTCTAAAATCAAAATTCATATTCCTTTTTTCCTCGTCATGATTTTCATGGATTACCTTGTCACTACCAGAAGCATTTCTCCCAACAACTTTCTCAAACCTTCCTTCAAACCCTCCATGTTTTATTTCAAACCATCCATCTTAGATTCCATGCCATCAATCTTAGCTTCCATCTCTGATTTTAAACCATCCATGTACACTATTAAGCCATCCTTAAAAATATCCATACTATCTTCCATGCCATCTATCTTAGCTTCCATTTCATTTTTGGTTACTCTTTGTGAGAGAGAAATTTCTTGCACTTGGTCTCGTAATTTTGATATATCATGTTGAAATTATTCCTCTTAATGTGTAATATTAGAGATTTATTATGGCTTAATGGATGTGGAAATATTTTTTGTGGGCATTTTAGAACCCAATACTGAAATATATGTTGCAATATGCCCTTGGAATCACTTCAAATTGAATTTTCGAACAAAATTTATGCAATTTATAAAAAAAACATTTGTATTTCCTTTGATGAGCTTGATATTGAACCTAATGTACCTTTGTGATTTTGGATCTCTAAGATTTGAAATTCAGTCCTCTAGTAGACATATGATTCTTCTATCCAATTCCATAGGTTAGACCTAATTTGGATTCTTCAAGATAAAGTTAAGACCGATATCCCAAGATGACCTGATTATATACTGATTCAGTATAGTGAACTTGTATGGAGTTCCACATGTCATTGTTTCGACCTTCGGCCTAGAAATTGCTTCAAGAAAAACTACAATATGTACAATTTCTACCACCTTTTACAAAATTCAAACCTGATACCTGAAACAAAAGTTATGATGTTTTTCCCTTGGTCACCTATTTGAGATTAAATTTGGTGTTTGCAAAAACCATAACTTCCTATCATATGTCCAAAAATATAGTGAACCAAGATCTGAAATTTATATATGAAATCCACAAAGCATTTTTATCCATGTGGTAAAAATGTCAACATCTAAAGAATCGTAGAAAAAACATTATAGTGAAAATTCCAATATGACCTATTTGAATAAGCGAAACCCTAGAATCCAAAACTTTGATACCAGATGGTATGCAAAAAGCTCACAAAATAGAAGAAAATATAGATCAATGACTTATAAATAAACCTCTTTGAGGGGGAATCCTCATTTACATTACATAAATGAACAATTCTTAGATGATTCAAATGGAAAAACCTCCTTTCTATATATAGGAGTCTAAAGGGTCACAATATAATCAAAGCCGACATAACAATAATAATGTAAGGGCACAACAATAATAATAGTGGGTTTTTGTGGGGAACAATAATAACAATATGGGGACTACATGGGTACAATAATAACAATAAGGGGATACACTAATAATAAAAATAAGGGAATATACTAGTCTTATAGGAACCTAAGAGATCAAAATATCCAGGAAAAATTGTAAAGGTGTGCTAGAAATGCAAAAAGGAATGACACTTCGAAAATGACCGTAGATCTAAATATCCTCATAAATGAAAGGTATTTGATGATGGTCCTTTTGTAGAGGAAAAAACCACCTCAGATGAAGGTGGGGATATTTACCTGGATTCTTCTTCAACTACACATGTAGATCATGAGGCATGGTTGATTGACTCAAGTGCATCCTTTCATTTCATTCCCCATAGGGAGTGGTTCTGTGAGTATGAGAAATATGATGGCGGCAATGCATTCTTAGGGGATGAAAGAAAGTATATAATCATCAGATGTGGAAAATTCAATTAAAGTTTCAAGGTAGAAGGATTAGAAGACTTCTTAGTGTTCTTCATATTCCTCCATTGTCTAGAAATATGATTTATGTAAGCAAGATTGGATGATGTAGGTTAAAAAATAGTGTTCGAAAAGGATACCCTCAATATGGTTTGGGGAGCACTGGTATTGATGCAAGGAGTTCAAATTGGAACTCAGTAGAAGCTTTTGGGTAGCACTGTTACTGATGGGTGCAAAAATTTGGTGGTCCCTGAAAGTCAAGATGAAAACCTTGTGGTCTCTGGAGAAAAGGCCATGCTGTGGCATCAAATACTTGGACATATTGGAGAGAAGTGCCTTTGAATACTGCATGTTAATGGTATGTCTAATTTCTCTCTAGATTTATATTTTTTTGAAGATTTTGTATATGGGAACTAGAATCGAGTGAGTTTCCATTCTAGTTCTAAGAGGGTGAAAATGATATTAGAACTTGTGCACAATGATGTGTTTGGACTTGTGTCGTTTCCATCACTGGGTAGGTTTGTGTAGTATGTGTCATTTATAGATGAATTCTCAAGGAATACATGGATATAATTCCTCAGGAAGAAATATAAATTCTTTGACCTATTTAAATAATTTAAGGCTCTAGTGGAAAACTAGACAGAGAAGAAGATAAAGGTGTTGAGGATAGATAATGGTGGAGAGTTCTGCAAGAAGGAATTTGAAGAGTTATGTAAGAAGTGTGGTATAGGACGACAGAAAACTACTCCATACAAACCTCAACAAAATGGATTTGTAGAAAGAATGAACAATATGTTGATCGAAAAGGTAAGAAGCATGATTAATTGTGTTGAGTTAGGACAAAAATTTTGGGCAGAGGAAGTGGAGACTACATGTTACCTAGTTAACAAATCACCTTCATTAGTGTTGGATTATAAGAGTCCACATGAGGCATGGACTTGTAAGAAACCATCTCTTTTGCATATGAGGATATTTGGTTGTGATGCATATGTACATGTCCCAAAGGAGAAAAGAACCAAGTTGGATAGTAAATCTGAAAGGTGCATCTTTATTTGGTATAAGGATGGTTTAAAATGTTATAAGCTTTGGAACCCAAAAAATAGGAAGCTTGTGTACAACCGAGATGTGGTGTCTAGATATATGAAATGTGATATTAAACATGAATTCCTACCAAAGGAACATGAGAATATAGAGTTTGAGCTAAAGGAGGAAGAATCAGACTCTAAAGAATAACATGAATTAGAATAGAAAGAGCCTCAAAGTCCATCTTTGAGAAGATCAGTTCAAGAAATAAGGAAGCCAAAAAGGTATAGTCCATCTTATTTCTATTCAAAAATTTCTTTATCTATCACTCATGATGATCCCATACCTGTCCAGGAGGCAGTGCATTCATAGAATGGAAAACTATGGAAGAAGGCCATGGTTGATGAAATTATATCTTTGGACAAAATGAGGCTTGGGATTTGTTGGATTTGTTGGCTAGAAGAGAACCCATTGGTAGAAAATGGGTGTTTAAGAAGAAGATGAATGTAGAAGGAAAGGTGGAGAAATACAAAGCTCATTTGGTAGCGAAAGGTAACTCCTAGGTGTCAAGAATTGATTTTGGTAATATTTTTTCTCATGTTTCCAAGGTATCTTCTATTAGATTACTTTTATCAGTTGTTGATGTATTTGATTTTTTGGTAGAACAAATGGATGTGAAGGCAATGTTTCTTCATGGGGATCTTGAAGAAGAGATCTAAATGAGGTAACATGAAGGCTTTGTGATGAAGAGTAAGAAATAACTGGTATGAAAATTAAAAAAACATTTGTATGGGTTAAAACAGTGAGAAAGGATGTGGTATCAGAAATTTGATACATATATACAGGGACTTAGCTTCACCAAAAGCAAAGCGGATCATTGTGTTCATTTTAAATTAATTGGTTAGGGTGTTATTTATTTGGTATTGTATGTGGATGATATGTTGCTGATTGGAAATGCCAAAGAAATTATGAAGGATTTGAAGACCCAATTTTCCTCCAAGTTTGACATGAAGGATATTGGTGTTGTAAACTATATTTTGGGCATGGAAATTAAATGATATTGGGCAAAGAGGAAGCTCTGGTTAAACCTGAGGAAGTATATCGAGACAATATTGAAGAGTTTTAATATATAGGATAGTAAACCAACGAAGGTTCCTATTACTGTAGGTGTAAATTTAGTTGTTTAATAGTGTCCCAATGATCTAAAAATGGGTTGGAAAACTTGTTATTATTTTCAAGAACCTCCCACTTAGTTAAACAAATAAAATATCTATATTATACTTGACATTTGTGGAATTTTATACTTGAAATAGGTGTATTTTTTTTAATTTTTTAAGTGTCTTAAGTCCATTTGTTTTTTCTAAAGTTAAACATGCATAACAACAATATAATGCAGCAAATAAAATTCCACACACAACTACAAAATTAATCTAGGAGTTCACCCGAATATCATGGGCTACATCTCCTTGATCTCTTGTCATCTTGACTTACCTCTTTGGGATTATGGAAAAAATTATTTTACAAGTTACACAATTAACCCCCAATGGTTACTGAAGTGAACCAATGGACTTAGAATACCATCTACATCCCCTTCATGGTTTTCATCACTCTGTAGAGAAATCTAGGCTCCCTTAGACTTGATTCCTTCTATCGATACACTTAAGCTACCCTGAGCTTCTCTATGGCACTAAATCCTTCAGAATTATTTTTTTGCCCCTAAAACCTTACCTACGGTCTCTAAAACACATCATACACCAAAAATAGACTGATATTTTGCTCAAAATGAGCACTACATCCCCAAATTAGGCCTCCCTCCACGGTTTGCCTTGGGCTGCCCAAAACTTCCCTGTAGGTTCTCGACCTTCAGAAGTCTTCAAATGGCTCTCAAAATCCATTTATTGGTTTCATAATGCCAAAAATAGTCAGAATAAACTATTGTTTCACTAAAAATGGCATTCGGCTGCTCTGGTTTCGCCTCTAACACCTGTCGGCACCCTTGGCACTAGGATCACTGAAAAATTCTATGATGGGTTCTCGACCTCTAAAAGTCATCAAACGCTTCTAAAAACTCCTCCATTGGATTAATAAGTATAAAAAAAATAAAAAATGACTATTTTTTCATTGCATAAGGCCTCTAGCTGCACTAGCTAGGCCTCGAACTGCTGCTGGCACTTGTTGGCCCTAGTGGCCCCTAAAAATTCACTGAAGCATCTCGGCCTTCAAAATTCCTCCATAGGCTCTAAAAATCACACCATTAGTTCCAGAATATATTAAACATCATAAATTGACTATTGGATTTCTAAATAAGGCCTCTAATTGCTCTGGCTAAGCCTCAAACTGTTACTGCCCCCTGGTGGCCCTGATGGACCCTTGAACTTGAATAAAGAAAAAGCATGCTCAAAAGTACTTTGATGGCTCTGCAACCCTCACCAACGAGTCTGGAATTTTGGAGATAGTCGATATTCACAATTGGAACTCCAAAATTGGTCGAATCTAGCTCAAGATAAAGCCTGAACTCATTTTTCCAATGACACCCAAAAAAGCTCCACTAATTGTGGAGAGACTGAACTTAAATTCAGTTAAAGTTGGAAAATTATGAATTTTTAGTGGCCGCTGCTAATTCACCACCATACCTGACCATTAGTGTTTAATGTGATCGTTAATTTTGGGCACATGTCCCATAAACTCTCGGGTCTTAAAAACGGTGGGCGGATAAACTGTGAAACAAATTTAACCGTCAGCATTTTAAATGCATGTGGATGGTTTTAAGTGATATCTGCCGAGTGTTACGGTTTTACTAACTGTTGGTTACAAACAATAAACGTCACAGGTTTGAAACATTGCCATGTGACCAGTTTAATTCCAATCTGTGAATGGTTACATCTTTAAAACTTGGGTCTGGTCACAGGCCGAGGTCATATGGGAGGGGCTTGCCCCTCCAAAAACCCAAATGGAAAACCATATCTCAATAAATAAAATTGTTAGCCCATATGTCGTAAGAACTAATGCGTAGATGAGCAGTAAGACTCGGGCATTACAGGCAAGAGCTCTCATGATCGAACCTGGTCGGCTCCAAAATATTTTAATAGACCATTCTGGGGCCACGTGGCAGCCTCTGGGCCTGCCATGTCGCAACTTCTAATTGGCCGAATTAAAACACGTGCTATTTCTCAACAAACCACAATGTGCTAGTTGGAAAAATTCGACTAGTCCAAATGGAATATTCTGGGGAATATTTTGGGGAATATTCCAAGAAATATTTTAGGAATATTCCCTGGAATATTCTCTTTTTAATTTTCCCAAATCCAAGTCAAACTTGGTCAAATTCCAAAAATTACAGTTTACTAGACTTTTCAAACCGTGATATCTTCTTCATACGGTGTCGATTTTTCAAACCGTTCATGGCACCAGAATCAGGAAGATGAGATATATCTAGTCGCTCAGGTTCAACACACTTCCAAAAACTTTGAAATTTGAGCTATCACTTAGGTCCATGATCCAGTTATGACCACACCTCCCCATTGGGAATATTTTGGACCCCAAAAGACTGATATATTGATCTGTATAGTAGATGAGAGTACAACACACTCTTCTTTTCAGCCTCCATACACTTGCCTTGCATGGCTACTGCCTTTGAACCACAACTCAAAGGTAGTCGACACTTCTCTTCTTGGATGCGCTTGTCCTCCTGTTAAGAACTGTCTTCCTTGCACTCACTCAGAAATTTCTGGCGAGAAATTCACAGAAGGTAGTTGAAAATAGCTTCCTTGATCATCAATCCAAGGTGGCTCAAACAAACATGAGATTACAACATAAATAAATGCATACATAACTGAAATTTTCATATGTACAAATGAGTGTATGTCTTACTATGTCAAGAAGTCAAACCACTTCTTACCAAGCCACTTCCACAACAAATTTTGTTGTTGCAAATGTTCTTCATGTGAAACATTTGTTCCCACATCAATGATGGAATATTTGGTTCCACTTCGCCAGTCTTTATATCCTCTTGCCCCATGTGCTTGGGATGATTAGTTGGATGCCATGTCCAACATTGGGAAACAACATGCCCCCTCTTTTGGAAATATGTGCAAGTATTTTACACCTTCTTTGAAATTTTCTTTTGCTTCAACTGCTTCCTGTATGCCTTCATCCTCTTCCAGCATCTCAAAACAACATGGTTAAACATACCATAATATGCATAATAACTCTTTCCTCCATTCAAGCATGCATAATTGTCATGCCTTGTAGAAACATAATCAAATCGACTATGGGAATAATTGTACCTCATGTGCTGCTTTGCATGTCCATCTTTTTTAACTTCATGAGGAGATGAACTTGTAGAGGCTCTAAATTTTCTTTGAAGACTAACATCAGTGTTTATGTCTTGAAAACCATCTGAACTTGCATGCTCGCCATAAGCTGCATGTCTACAATCTTCTTGCTGCAACATAGGCTTCAAAAAATGGCAATCAACTTGAAAACAAACTTGACATGTTTGTGATTTAGAACTTGGAACAAAAGTTCTCTTTGAAGTTGCATCAAATTCCTTCATTGCTGTAGAGTCTTCGCCATTAAATTGAACATAAGCAAGACCAAATTTCTTAGTTCATTCCTCAACCAAAATAGGATCAATCATGCCTTGTGCATGCTTACCTAAACAATTTCCTTCATAGCCCATTTCAAACATTAACTTGGTGATATGGATTTATGCAGGAACGCAACAGAATAAACACATAACCATAAATACAGAGATGCAGCGGAAATAACACTTCATTTAATTAATATCAAAGAACTGAAATTTGTTTACAAACAAAATGGAAATAAAACTAGCTAGGGCAGTGGTAGCTATCTCTGAGAAGAGATGTGGCGGCTACAGGCCTCTGAACTGCATTACAATGAGGCTCGAGGGCCTATTTATTATTGAGAAACAATGGAGAACCCTAAACATCCCAAAAACCTAACCCTAGGAGATGAAGCGCCAAAACTATGGGCCCCGTTTGGGTAAATTGGTGCTTCAACTTCCCAGGGACGTAACTTTGGCATACTATCTCCGTTTGACACACATGATACATCATTAGAAAGCTCTATCCGAGGACTACAACTTTCGAGATGAATTTGATCATCAAATTCATTGGTAAAACGATGCCCAAAAAACGTCGTTTAGGGCCTCAAAATGGCTCCGGAAGTTCAGGACCCAAAAAACTGCTAAAAATAGTAAGTTATGCCGAAACTGAAAAACTGAAAGAGACAATGGTGGGGGGCCAAGTGGAATAGGTGGGTGGCCACCAATATCCACTTCGATCATTCCTCCCCCCTTAGGAAGCAATGGTCCCCATTGCGTTAAGTTCCTCCAGGAGATAGAGAAATTTACGCTAAACTTGGTCCACTGATGAACCACTTTCCTTGGTGCGGGGAGTTGACGACTTTGACAACTTGGAATACATTTGGATCCTGCGATGGCGATGTTCTTGATTTGCATGTCCACGATACAATCTATGGTGGCATGTTCCATGCAGTCTGGGTTTAACTTTGTTGGTGTGAGTTGTTCTGCAATGTCCGAGGTGTCTAGTAGAGGTGGGAAGTAAGGACGAAGGCGATCCACATTGAAGACTGGGTGCAGACCAAGGAATGGTGGAATAATAAGCTCAAAAGAATTGTTCCCTACAACCTTGGTGATGGTGTACGGCTCGTATCGAAGCGGGCGAAGCTTGCGGTGAGGTCCAGTGAGGCGCTCCTTCTGCAAATGCAGCCATACTTTTTCGCCCACCTGGATGTTGTGTGTCACCCGGTGTTGATCATGACGCTGCTTGTACTTCGCATTGGCTCTGTCCAATATATCATGAACCTGTTGGCGGATGTGTTGAATGCGCTCGATGAAGCTACTTGCTTTGTCGACTTCGGACGATGTGACTGTGAATGCGGCACACAGCATTTGCAAATGGCATGGCTACGTCAATGGGACATAGTGGCTAGAATCCCAAGCCCACCTGAAAGGGGCTGTGGCCGGTTGAGCTGTGGAGAGCCCGGTTATAACTGTGTTGTACATAGGGAAGGCTCTCATCCCATGTGCGTGGATGATTTGAATTGTACATGCATAGAATGTGTACAATCATCTTGTTGATGACATCTTTCTGGCCATCAATTTGGGGATGGAAAGTTGTGGACTTGGTGAGCTTGGTGTCCAACATTGACCAGAGGCTAGACCAAAATGTGCTGAGGAACCTACTGTCGCGATCTGATATGATAGACTGTGGGATCCCAAAGTGCACCCATGCTCGTTCAAAGAAGAGTTTAGTAGTAGCTTCTGCTGTGATATTCTTATTACAGGCCGCCATAATGGCCATCTTCGAAAATCTGTCAACGACCACGAAAACACAGTCATTTCCATTCTTAGTAGAGGGCAAGCCCGACATGTAAGCCATGGAGATGGATTCCCAAGGTCGACTAGGGGTAGGTAGTGGAGTATATAGGCCTTGCCTCTTGATGGTCAGTTTGGCAATGGCACAAGCAGTGTAGGATCTGATGTGCTTCTCGACATCCTTTCGAAGGTTCGGCCAATAGAAATACTTCTGTAGTATTGCTACTATTTTCTCAACCCCAAAATTCCCAGTGACTCAACTATAGTGTGCTTCCCATATCATCTTGGCACGCTCGCTTGAAGGAACACAAAGGTGTCCCAAGTGACATAAAAGTGCATCTTGGAGGTGAAAATTTGGAACTTGCGTGCCCCCCAAGAGTGCCTTGTAAGTGTGGCCGAATTCTGGGTCACTCTCATAGAGAAGCGGCCAATCAGAAGTCTCGTGCCCACAAGAGTTGAGCACGGTGGTGAGCGCCACGATCGGTGGTCGGCTGAGGCAGTCTGCAAGATTATTGGTGCTATCCTTCTTGTACTTGATGTTCAAATGAAACTATTGCAGATATGTGGACCACTTCTGATGGCGATCATTCTGCAACTTCCCTTGTGTCTGTATGAATTGCAGGGGCCGGTGGTCTGTGTGGATGATTGTTTCCTTTCCCAAAATGTAATGCTTCCATTGTCAACAGGCTTGCACAATGGAATACATTTCTTTTTCATTGGTGGGATACTTGCGAACTGTCTCAGACAATGTCTCACTGTGATATGCCACTGGATGTCCCTGTTGAGTAAGAACTGCCCCAATAGCATAGTCAGAGACATCTATCTCGATCTCAAATGGCTGCTGCAAGTCTGGTAAGGTGAGCACTGGGGCAGAACAGAGGCGATTTTTCAATTCTTTGAACGCCTTCTGTTGAGGTTCCGACCAAAAGAATTTTTCTCTCGCTCCTTCTTTGGTGACTTGACTCAAGGGCCAAGTGATATGAGAGAATCCCAACACGAACCTCCGATAGAAATTAGCAAGACCCAGAAAGCTGCGAAGCTCTGTTATAGTGGTTGGCGCTGGCCAATCCCGAATGACTTGGATCTTGGCTGGATCCACATGCACCCCCTTTCATCAATAATGTATCCCAGATATTGAACCTGGGTCATGCCAAACGTGCACTTCTCCAAATTGGCACACAACTTGTGTTGCCGCAGTGTTTGGAGGACTTGTAGGATGTGATGAAGGTGCTCTTCCCAAGTCTTGCTGAAGATCAGAATGTCATCCAAGTACACCACTACGAATGAGTTGGTGAATGGCCGCAAGATGTCGTCCATCATCCTCATGAAGGTTGCGGAAGCATTCGTCAACCCGAAAGGCATGACCAGCCATTCAAAAAGGCCTTCCTTAGCTTTGAAGGCAGTCTTCCACACATCAGAGGGTTCAATTGGTACCTGGTGATACCCAGACTTCAGGTCGATCTTACTGAAATATTTTGCACCTTGGAGTTGGTCCAGAAGGTCATCAATACGTGGGATTGGGTACCTATTCCGGACAGTGATCTTGTTCAGCGCCCGATAGTCAATACAGAGTCTCCACGTCCCATCCTTCTTCTGTACCAACACGATCGGGCTCCCACAGGGCGATGAACTTGGTCTGATGTGACCTTTCTGCAACAGCTCCTGAATCTACCTCTTGATTTCATCATTTTCGAGAATAGAGCGTCGATAGATCGGTCCATTGGGTAGCGGCGCACCTGGGGTCAGATCAATCGGGTGCTTGACCTGGCAGTGCAGAGGAACCCCTGTGGGTGAGGTGAAGATGTCCCCGTACTCCTCCACGACCTTATCCATTTGTTGTTGTCGTGCAGAGGGGCCCTGTCTGGAGGTCGTGGCCACGGTCTTCTTCTTGCCCTGGGGGCGGATCATCAGGAAAACGAATTTCCTGGTTTGGGAAATGAGCTTACTGCATTGTTTTGCAGTAACCAAAGAGATAGCCGTAGGAGGTGGTACCTCTGGTATCCTGTACAACTTATTTCCCAAAGTAATAATAACAGCACGAGGTCGAGACTCATACACAGCATGACGCTTCCACAAGTATGGTTGCCCTAATAATACATCAGAAACATCAATAGGAGCAACGTCACATAATACCTCATCTGTGAAGAGCTTGATGCTATAGGGAAGGCGGCACTGCTGGCTGACGCGGAGATCTCGTCCTTGGTGAAGCCACCCGATGGTGTATGGATGTGGGTGAGCTGTGGTCGGCAAACCCAACCGCTTCACGGCGTCTGCTGAAATGAGGTTCTTTTGGCTCCCATTGTCGACAATGAACTGTACAGGGGAGCCCTTTACCCACATCTGGGAGTGGAAGAGACGTTCCTCCTCCTCTGGATCTTCCGGTTCCTCCTTCTGGACCTTTGTAGTGGCAACAGTGGCGTTGGGCTCCGCATCAATAATCTGTTTCCTTTTTTCATTCCCCTTTTCAGGTTCTGATTCGGAGTCGGAGCATGCATCTGACTCAGAAGCCCTCATCTCGGCCACTAGCGACTGCTTGGCCCGACACTCACTTGTGTTGTGAGTGGAGCTCTTATGGAACTCACACCACTTTCCCGTGTCCTTCTTTGGCTTTATGGTGTTGTTCTTGTCTTGTGGCTTTGACGGGTTGTCTTTAGCCGCCATGCTCTGTCCTTTGTTCTACGGTTTGGAAGCACCTTTTCCTTGCTTTTGATTCACAGATCCAAAGTCTCGCTTCTTCTGTTTGAATTTCTGCTCAATCTTGGCAGCATACCGGTATGCCGTACCAAGCGAGGAGATGTCGAGGAACTCCATTTCCTCCAGAATGTATCTGTGCAGACAGCTGCGATACTTTAGCACCAAATGTTTCTCTGAATCTTTGATACCCAACTTTGTGCGCAGGGTATGGAACAGATTCGTCAGCTCGTGCGCATCTTGATCCCTTTGTTGTCGCAGCGTGGTCCATTGTATGTACTTGTCCTCATAGCTCCCCACGGGATAGTACTGTTCCTTGACGGCGTCTCGGAAAGAATTCCAAGTTGGTACGGCCGAGAACAGAGAGGGTTCTGTCTAGTCCTTGTTCTCACAGTAGGTTTCCCACCAATCCTTAACATGGGGGGTAGCTTTGAGGAGTGCAAAAATAATCTTCTCCCGGTCTGAAAAGTCATGAACCGAGAAATATCCTTCTAACAGATTCAACCATTTATCTACAGCATCTGCGTCTATTTGACCCTCAAATATGGGAATGTCAAAATTTACTTGTACCTTAAAAAGAGTCGCGCCTCCAGAGTGGCTGCTGGATGCAGATGCGCCGCCGGTGGGTAGCCGTTGAAGGATCTGAGCAAAGTTATCCATCATCACGTTCCTTTGTCTTTCGAGGGCCTCCTCGAGTAATATTTTGATAGGATCTCCTGCTCCCTCATCTTTCTTTTCGTCCCCCATGGGCGTCCGTCGAGGTTTGCGAGGCTGATCTTGCAAAGGTTCCACCAGATCAAGCCCTAGCTCCTTATACCACGACCTCGTTGGGGACATGCAAAGAAGGATCGAGAAAAAAGCAGACCGCTCTGATACCACTGATCCGGATTTATGCAGGAACGCAACAGAATAAACACATAACCATAAATACAGAGATGCAGTGGAAATAACACTTCATTTCATTAATATCAAAGAACTGAAATTTGCTTACAGACATAATGGAAATAAAACTAGCTAGGGTAGTGGTAGCTATCTCTGAGAAGAGATGTGGCAGCTACAGGCCTCTGAACTCTGTTACAATGAGGCTCGAGGGCCTATTTATTATTGAGAAACAATGGAGAACCCTAAACATCCCAAAAACCTGACCTTAGGAGATGAAGCGCCAAAACTATGGGACCCGTTTGGGTAAATTGGTGCTTCAACTTCCCAGGGACGGAACTTTGGCATACTATCTCTGTTTGACACACATGATACATCATTAGAAAGCTCTATCCGAGGACTAAAACTTTCGGGATGAATTTGAGGATCAAATTCACTAGTAAAATGATGCCCAAAAAACGTCGTTTAGGGCCTCAAAACGGCTCCGGAAGTTCAGGACCCGAAAAACTGCTAAAAATAGTAAGTTATGCCGAAACTGAAAAACTAAAAGAGACAATGGTGGGGGGCCAAGTGGAATAGGTGGGTGGCCACCAATATCCACCTGGATCACTTGGACCCTAACCTCTAGTGTTCTTTTCAAATGAACCAACACATCTATCTGAAGAGGAAATTGAAGACAAATTTGAGTGATTTACCTCTAATTCATGAATGTTCTTGGTTAAAGCCTCTTGGGCTTGATGGAGATGCATCTCAATATTATGCATTACTTGAAGAGTTTATTCTTTCTCTTCCTTCATAGCAAACAATTTCTCACGAATTTCAGTGCTTTCTCTTCTATCTTCAAACTGAATCTGCACCATGTCCTTCAAGATATATAAGTCTCGCTTCATGTCTTAATTGAAGAATCTTGTAAAGGAAGAGGATTTTGAAACCTCACTTGAAGAATTTTTCATTATGAAAATGAACAAAATAACTTCAAAAAATTTCACAAAGCTTTCAAAACAATTGACAAAGCTTCATAAAAAATGGATGTAGATTCAATCTCTTCTTCAAGCAACCTTTTGCAAAAAAAGCCTTTTGTGCCTCAAGGGTTGCCTTGAGGTCCTTTGGGTAAGGATGATTCCTTTGGGCCTTTCTTCCTTGTTTTCCTCTTCTGGACTTAGCTATAAGTAGCTTTCCCTTCACTTCTATCAAACTCAAGCAACAATCAGTTTGCAAATAGTCAAATAGTCAAATTCTTTGCAGTGTTTAAACACCTTTCAAGTCAAACAAGAAAGCTATTTCTATGTCAATCAAGAAACCAAGTGCTCTGATACCAACTTGATCTGAAAATGGGTTTTATAACTTGTTATGCTTTTCAATAACCTCCTACTGAGTTAAACAAATACAATATCTAGCTTATACTTGATATTTGTGGAATTTTATACTTGAAATAGGTGTATGTTTTTTAATTGTTTAAGTGTCTTAAAGCCATTTGTTTTTTCTGGAATTAAACATGAGTAAAAAAAATACAATATAGAAAATAAAAATCCACACACAATAGTAAAAATAATCTAGGAGTTCACCCGAATACTATGGGCTACGTCTCCTTAAGCTCATGTCATCTTGACTTGGCTCTTTGGGATTATGGAAAATTTTATTTTACAAGTTCCACACTTAACTCCAATGGGCTTATAATACCATCTATATCATTTTCATGTCGGTCATCACTTTGCAAACAGATCTAGGCTCCCTTAGACTTGATACCTTTTGTCGGTGCACTTGAGCTATTCTCAGCTTCTCTATGGCACTAACTCCTTCAGAACTATTTTTTTATTCCTAAAACATCACCTACTATCTCCAACACACATCAGACACCAAAAATAGACTGATCGTTTGCTCAAAATAAACACTGCATCCCCAAACTAGGCCTCCCTCCACGGTTTGCCCTAGGCTGCCCAAAACTTCCCTGTAGGTTCTTAACCTTTAGAAGTCTTAAAATTTATATAAAAATCCCTTCATTGCATTCAAAATGCCAAAAATAGTTATAATATACTATTGGTCCACTGAAAATGGCCTCCGACTGCTCCGGTTTCGCCTCCAACACCTGTTGGCACAACTTGGCACTAGGGTCACTGAAAACTTCTTTGATGGGTTCTCAACCTATAGAAGCCACAAAAATCTTCTAAAAAATCCTCCATTGGATTCATAAGTCATAAATGACTATTGGTTTGCTGCATAAGGCCTCTAGCTGCACTGGCTAGGCCCCGAACAGCTGCTGACACTTGTTGGCCTTGGTGGCGCCGGGAACTTCACTGAAGCATATCGGCCTTCAAAATTCCTCTAAAGGATATTCAAACCACACCATTAGTTCCAAAATATCTTAAACATCCAAAATTTACTATTGGATTTCTGAATAAGGCCTCTAGCTGCTCTGGCTAAGCCTCAAACTGTTGCTAGCCCTTGGTGGACCTGATGGCCCCTTGAACTTGACTAAAGAAAAAACCTACTTAAAAGTCCTCTTATGGCTTTGCATCCCTCACCAATGAGTCTAGAATGCAGGATATAGTTGAAATTGACTATTGGAACTCCAAAATTGGTCGAATCTAGCTCAAGATAGAGCTTGAACTCTTTTTTCCCAATGACACCCAAAAGAGCTCCACTAATTGTGGAGAGACTAAACTTCACTTCAGTTAAAGTTGGAAAATTCTGAATTTTTGGTGGCCGCCACTAATTAACTGCCATACCTGACCATTAGTGTTTAATGTGACCGTTAATTTTGGGCACATGTCCCATAAAATCCGCAGTCTTCAAAATGGCGTGCGAATAAACCATGCAACAAATTTAACTGTCAGAATTTTAAATGCATGTGGACAATTTGAAGTGCTATTTTCCGAGTGTTATGGTTTTAGTAACCATCAATTACAAACAACAAACGTCGCAGGTTTGAAACATTTCCATGTGACTAGTTTAATGCCAATCTGCAAATGGTTATGACTTTAAGCCTTGGGTCTGCTCATAGGCGAGGTCGTATGGGAGGGGCTTGCCCCTCCAAAAACCCAAACGAAAAACCATATCTCAATAAATAAAACCATAGCCCATATGTGGTAAGAACTAATTCGTAGCCGAGTGGTAAGACTCGAGCGCTGCAGGCAAGAGGTGTTGCGATCAAACCTGGCTAGCTCCAAAATATTTTAATAGACCATTCCAAGGCCACATGGCGGCCTCGAGGCCTGCCACATGGAAAATCCTAATTGGACAAATTAAAACACGTGCTATTTCTCAACAAAACACAACGTGCCACTTAGAAAAATTTGACTGGTCCAAACAGAATATTTTGGGGAATATTCTCTTCTTAATTTTCCCAAATCTAAGTCAAACTTGGTCAAAGTCCAAAAATCACAGTTTACTAGACTTTTCAAACTGTGATAACTTCTTCATACGGTGTCATTTTTTCTAACTATTCATGGCACTAGAATCAGGAAGACGAGATCTATCCAGTCACTTAGGTTCAGCACACTTCCGAACACTTTGAAATTTGAGCTATCACTTAGGTCCATGATCTAGTTCTGATCAAACAAGACACAAGAAGAGGAAGAGGACATGTCCCATTTTCCATATGCAATTGTAGTGGGTATCCTAATGTATGCAATGGATTGTACTACACCATACATTGCACATGTAGTGGGAGTATTGAGAAGGTTAATGTAAAAACTAGGGAAGGAGCACTAGACAACAGTGAAGCAGGTTTTCAAGTATTTGGGTGGCACTAGTGATTATGCTTTATGCTACCAAGGAAGACCAGGATTGGACCCTATTAGGAGGGCAGACCTACCTATGGTTTTTTGCATGGGATTTGCACATGATTTTGGGCATGATGGTTTTATGTCCATGGCTTTTTTAGATCCAGACAAGGGAACTATGGTTATGTTCTAATCCACGGTTAATGGATTGGGTTTTATGAATGCTTCGACATGTATATATGTATTTTCAATATATATGTATTGCTACATTAAAAGTAATATAATTAAAAAGAAACTTGGTAGTCGCAGTTTTGGGATCGAGGGGAAAATTTTTGTGTGTATATATTTTATGTTTCTTTTATTTCCATTGTTTATTTTATGTTTTTAAGAATTTTTTTGCAATTAATTTCTATATAGGGTTAAAACCTACATATTTATTCTATTTAAAGTTTATATATAGGATTACAAAATATTGAATTCTTCTCTAAACATGATAGAACTTTGATATGTATCTTAATGAAAACAATGGGTTCCATAAGAGCATACTCTGGAACATTAGGAAGAATACAAGATGACTATTGTCCAACTATTTATTTAGTCTGTGTTTTTGGCATAGTCGGTTCTTTTTCATCTTAGGAGGTTCTAAAGTGATCTTATCAAATTCCTTCCAATCATGTATAATGTCGATATCCCATATATCCTATGAAATTATTGGTTCATGAGACGAAATAGGAGGCACTTATACATGTATAGTTGCTTGTGAAGAGGCTCCCTATGCTAAAAAGTTTGTAACTTTTATTTTTGACTCTTCTGCTAGAATATGTAATAAAATTAATGGAAATGTGACCCTTCTCATATCCATGTAGACTAGAAATTTTTGATAGCTATCTCGAGGTAAATGGTCATCTTTTCTATAGAAAACTTGATAAGAATTTGATCCATAAAATATTTCATCATAAGGAGAACTCTCATGGACATACCTCATAATTTCTTCTCTATTATTTATCATCAGAAAAAATTCAGAAGGATTATGCAATTTCATAGTCCTGAATTGTGGCTAATTTCAAAGTCTGGAATGTTTTTAATTCTTTATCAACATGGATGA
Source organism: Pinus albicaulis (assembly GCA_034641835.2). NCBI lineage: Eukaryota > Viridiplantae > Streptophyta > Pinopsida > Pinales > Pinaceae > Pinus > Pinus albicaulis. Next base: position 460,865,511 of record CM076574.1, on the reverse strand, counting down.
AATTCTGAAGAGTGTAAATACTGATATTTAAGAAACTCATGTCAAATATTCTCTACAACCTTTTTAATTTCAAGGGATACCCCTTTTCCCACTATTTGATAGGTAACCTCTTTACTCAAGAGTTTTTTTGGGATAAATAGTGGAAATACCTATGGAGAGCCATAACTTCTCCAAACTCTTAGGTACATAAAATACTCCTCGACAAACCAATATCCAATCCTTGAAAAGAAATCCACAGTATCTTGTGACATCCTCTAGAGTCTAGAGTTGAGAATTTCTTGGTAAATGGGGATTGCAACAAGATCGAAATTTTGATATAAATGGTCCAAGTACTTCTCTTCCTAAAATATACTTTGATAAAGGTGAATAGGCATGGGATCAATAGGAGTCCAATTCCAACCCATTTCTAGAAATTCCATAGAGAAACATATGGCATCCATTATTAAAATTGAAATGTAGAAGTTAGGATGATAAGTTACAATTTTATTGGTGTGAAATGAGGGAATGTGTTGGGAAATATTATTGGACAATATCTCAACCTCATTTAAAGGGAATCCTTCAGAATCCCTTTGGATGAGAGGGACCGATCCAGCAGGAAATGTGAGACATCCTGATAAGAAAAGAGTCTACATAACATGGAGGAAGCATAGATGAAAGGAGGGCTTAGGGTGACTATAGAGTATTTATGAGATGAATCCTCATTATGTTTGTTAGGGTCTCTCCGTTATTCCTTAATTTAGTTATTACAATGTCGTGGGATGTGACTAATTTCATCTTGGTAATTTCCACATGTTCAATCACCCAACAAATCATATTGGTATAAGGAAGAATCTTTGGACAAGTGGTGACTCTATGTAAACTAGATTTCACAACATCTTAGAGTGTTGCCTCAGAAGTTGTAGGGCCTCCTGCGATTGTGACTATGTGTTTTCGGTCTTCTTCCTTAGTTCCTTCATCTTAAAGGGCTTTATACATTGCAAAACATGAGGAGATGTCATATTTCATGGTGTATACTATATCAAAAAAAATAATGTGTCTGGATTATTTTCATCGATTTCCTCCAACATTGGCTCTATCGATTGTTGAACAGGCCACATTTTCCTAGTTTTCCCATATCAACAGACTTAATGGAACTTGCAGAAGTGTTTCCCTATAAGTACAAAGACTAGGGTTAAACATAGGATAATGATGAAACAACATCAATTCAATGTAATTGCATTTATTAATCATTAATTGCTCTCTTACACATGTAGAAAATAGAATATTCAAAGGAATAAAAGACAGGGAATTAAACTTTTAGCGTACTTTTCAAATTTACATGTAAGCATCATGTTTGCATGAAAGTTACATGTGTCATTTTCATATTGGAAGGTGAATCTGAAATGTCGTTTGACTAAGTTCTTATGTCACTCCAGCGAGTGAAATAAATGAAGAATCAAATGGAGGTCCACACTGAAACCCTTAGGGAAGATTTTTCGAGGTGATGTGGGAGGAAGGTGCAAGACCATCATGGATGAATGGAGCTTCATGAAAAAAATTCATTGGGTGATGAGTCACCACGAGAATCAAATCCATGAAGAAAAATGGTGAGGCTCATAAAAATATAATCAAGGAAAGGTTGCAGGATTACGTGTAAAGTGGGGACACGAAAGTGCTATGTGCATGAATGAAATCACAATATGATAAATGAGTCACCTCCAGGGAAAATTTTAGGGGTGAAATTTTGTTAATTAGCCAATTTTTGGATATTTTATAGGAAAAATATTCACCCATTTGGTTAAAAAGATTCCTATTTTTTACATATATATGATTAAATGGATAATATTCGCCAAAAAATCATAAATTTTAATAGTAAATGACATGTTTTTAATTGAATATTCGCTTACATTCTATATTGATAAATTTTCAAACCAAAATATTTGCCTATAATGCTATCAATAGGTATAATATTTGAATCCTTCAAAAATACCCTGCTCACTTGGGTGATTGAAATCCCAGGAAGAAACGAAAGTGCTTTCAATGAAATCTCTAGGGTAATTCCCTTTGAGGCATAAAACATTTACCAAAGAACTTTATGCTTACTGGCATGAAAAGTTCATACCCAGCAATTTATCCTCGGTGTTTTCAAGAGGTATAACTTATAAAATATTTGTGGAATGTATTTCCAAGGTTACATGTTAAGTAGGATTGATTTAAGCAAGGAGGTGGTTTTATTGATTTATATATTATATACAAGGTTTTGGTTGCGGTGGTTCTTGGACTTTAGACCTTATTTAACTTATTAAATGGATTTTTTTTTAAGGCATAAAGGGGAAACTTTAAGATTTTTAAAGGTACTTTTTATTTTTATTTTTTAAAGTGTTTTTTAAATGCAAAAAAGGGTTAAATATACATAAAAATGATTATATAGAAATAAAAAGGAAATTTTAGAAGGGTGCCTATTTATTAAAAAGGGGGGGTTGTTGTTTTGTCGCAACACATCTATTTACCTTCTAGGATGTCATTTTTCTTTGTGATGAAGTAGGTTTCTGTAGGGCATTGTTGAGTGTTACATTCTGTAAAATTTAAGGCTTGTTTAATAGTTTTGGAACCATGATGTTTTTTTATTTTTTGCATTATATAACCTAATAAGTGTACCTTTCATTTCACTAAAATTAAAAAGCACTTTTTTTAGGGGGGGGGGGGGGGGGGGTCGAATGTAAGTGTGATATTTTCAAATCTAAATACCATGCCATGAGGTACATAATGGTATAAGAAATGCATATGTAGTGTGATCACATAGATATTTGAACTCAAGCACTCAATCTAGAGCCAATAAAAAAGTAGTGTTTTCTCATGTACTCTTATGTACTATCATTCAACAATATCTTGTGAGTGCAATGGATGCATTTATCTATGCCATGAATTGAATTTTGATGTAATTTTGGGATGTATCATGTGGTCATCTTAGAGAATTTTCAACCCATAACTCTAAACTACTTTTTATATGACTATGAAATATGCATTAAAATAAGTTGTTAGGTATCAACAATATTATATCCTTAATAAAAATTAAATCATGCATGTTCACCATAAATATTTTTGGTTCCTATGGACACAAAGTAGGATAGAGAATGATGGATGATATGTGAAATGGATACCTACAATAATTCAACATTGTGATTGAGTATCATAAAATGAATTACAAATAATATCATATATTGTCTATCAACATCACTAGTAGTCAAATTCAAAAAATTATACAATTCCAATAATTTTGATTCAACAAGTTTAAGTTATCATATGCACAATGTCCATAGTTTGCATAAATCGACTCACTTCTCTAAAATTTAATGACATCACAAGGTGAGGAATTCATGATTAATTATTCAAGGACATAATTCCACTCAAAATTAACCCAATATATGTTCCTTTGGGGGTTCTAGTATGTTCCTTTGGGTTTCACTAGATTTAGTTCTTGGATGAATCCAACCACTTGAAGATCATATTGCAGAGTAAAGTGGAGAAGAAAAAAAAAATTCGTAGAGGTACTTTCACTAGCCATGGATATTTTCAAATATGGCGATAAGAATAATGAGTATTTTCCTACTTATATAATATCAAGGAAAAAAAATTACACGTGCTTACCACTAATAGTACTAAGGAAGACATGGGAGTCAATTTCAATAGAATTTAATAAAGGACAATCAATGACCAATGGGGAAAACAACTATATCATGGTAGTAGTAGTATTTCTTCAACAAAAATAGTTGTTATTATACCATACAACAATACTCTTAAACCATAACAATTAGATCAAATTTTATTTGATAAAATTAATGTTTATTTTGAGGTCATCATGAACCATCTTTTATGATAAAAAAAAAAGACATTAAGTTGTTCTTATAAATTTATTAAAAATAAATTGAAGAAAAAAAAACTATTTTATATATAAATAAACCAACTAAAAAATAAAATATTTATATAAAAATTCAAATTTTTGAAATATATATATACCTTATATGTCCATCGTAGTTATAATGATAATTTTCTCAACGTGATAATTACATTGACATTTAAAAAACAATCACATATTCATGCATGTGAGTGTGATATTTAATATCGTTTGCACCCCAAGGAGACTATGTGAAATGATATAGTGGCCCCATGCACACATAAGTGGATCAAAGTCCTCCTCCATGTCCTTCAAATTTTAAAAACCCTCTTCATTCATTTGGGTCCATGAGTGGTTAATACTTGGATGTAGCATGGTTTCTCCATTGTGTTAAATATAGTAATGAACATCATAAGGCTAACATGCACCTCTTATATTCGTATGATCTCTAGTTTGGTCCTAAAATAACTCGGGTTATCAATATATGGCCGAAGTCGCATATGAGACCCTATGGATTATGGGAATAACCATTCTCATTGGTGGTTTAAAAAACTATGGAAGATAAATAACCTTTTGAAAGGTAATATATTTTTATGGTTAGTGCTCAATGGAGATGTACTAGCATATGATAGATGAAAAAAATAAACAATCTAGGATCAATATGTTGCTATATTCAAAAAAATAATGAAGAAACAAACCAACCTTTGTTTCAATTTTGTGCATTTACTTGTCAGATCTAGAGCAACATTGAGGATGATTTGGGTTTGAAAAAAATTATGGAATAGGGCACTATTTTAGAATTTTTTGTGGGTTTTTTGTTTCCATCTTTCTCTGAATCCCATCAAAGATTTTTTGATCATATTTGTATGGGGGATTTGGTGGGCATATAATGTTTTCATTTTTATGAAATATTTTCATTATTTCAAAGTTTCTTAGCAAGATTTGAATTCATTATTTGTTTACAAATATTTTTGAGGAAATAAAAAGTAGCATCAAATAGGAGAGACTATAATCAACAAAAAATTACCTTGGGAATACTCCAACGGTGCTTTTCAGGAGTTAGTGATAATATGTGATTTAGGCTCTTGCTTATATTTCTCAAATAACAATTTTCTATGTAGAAAAGAAAAATTGCGACAAGAAATAAATATCATGGGGCATTTCAATTCCATTGGTGACTCAAAGATGATCTTAGATTGAACGAAAAATTTTGCAGGTCGTGAATTAGGGATTTCAACAATTATTCCTTAAACTTAATAATATATTTTCTTTCTTTCCCTAAATTAGATTCAACCATATTTTTAAGGAACTAAACACACTTGTAGATAACCTCTCAAAATTTTCTCTCCTCTTGGATGAAAATCAAATAGTTTTAGAGGAATTTTAATGGGAAATTTCTCTCCAAATGAGAATGTGAATTCCAAATATATAATTATAAATTGTGATACCACGAGGTCAAAGTCCCCATTATACTTTTTTGTTTGGGCTAGTGGTTCTGAATGGTTTTAAATGAGCCCAATTACCTTCTAGAAATTGCTCTAATGAACGGCGACTTAGGGATATGGAATATTATTGTGAATATAAAAGGAGAAGGAATGTTTCTAAGTAATCAAAATAAAGAGAAATATATTCTAATCTACATTATATCATATAATATATACATAACCTCAGCATTAACATATATGGAAAGATTAAGATAACTTCAACAACTAGAAAACTAGATCTTAGGTTATCTAGTTGATTAAGACAAAATTGTAAAAAATATTTAATTCAATTAAATAGTTAATTGAATTAAATTCAAAACAAAATTCACATATAAACTTATAATTGTTATGCTTATAAAAGAAAGAAACACCAATAACGTAATGAATTATCAAATGATTCAATCATAAACATAAACAATATATGAAAGATAGCAATCATAAATTTAAGAAAAAGAACAAATTTGATAATAGTAAGAAATCTTATCTATCTCATTGAAACATGGAATCAAAATGGTTATCTACTGATATTGGAAAAGAAAATAATACAAAAGTGTATCTAGGCCTCTCTTTATTTTGCAAAATTTAGAACCCGTAGTTATGTGCCCAAGATATACTTAAATAGATTATACAACTTCGAGGAATGTAGTTCTTCTTCTTGAATTTTCTCAACAAAATATTAACAAAAATATAAAAATAGGGAAATTTTACAACATTCGAGTTGAAGTGATTTTTATACTTTAGGAGCATCTACTGTGAATGAACTATTGGTTGATTGCAATCTTTAATATTAGAGCACTTGAATATTAACTCGATACTTGTATATGTGAGCTTCTAGTGATGGAAACATTTGATTGATTTGATTTTTTATTTTCTTATTTAATTGAAAATAACCATGGGGTTTAATAAAAAGTTCACCAATTTTCCTCAATATTTACCATATGTAATAGCTTAATTTTGTTGATAGTTTTAGCTATGTACTCTTGTGCTTGTATCTTCAATGCCTCTGCCTGGGGAAGAACTCTCTCTAGGTTTGTTGGTATTAATTTTATCTCCTTAAGAGACTGAGAAATAGACTCCAATAGAGGATAACATAGCCCTTTTTCTACCTTGATTGTTTCCTTTGCTAGGCATATATGAGCCTTCCAAGCATAGATAACTATTTATTTGTGCATCTTGGTAATTCTAGGAAATTTGGGAAAGTGTATTTTTTTATCATCTTTCCATGACAAGAGCTTAGAAAACTTATGTTTTGTTTGATCACACTTTGTTTCTATTTTAATGATATCATTAAGAAAATAATGAATAAGCTTTTCTTTAACCTGCACTATGACAAATTATGTCAAAACAATGTTTTCTCATGTTATAACTATTGATTAAGACTTATAGCTTCATGCTTGAATTATGTGGGATCAATGATGTGTGTCTCAACTACTTGCACCTTTTTTTGTAACTCTTTTATCTGTGCATCCTTTTTTTGGATCTCAGTTTCTAGTTTGCTTTGTACTCAAGAAATATTAGCTTGCATTTATTCTTTAAATTGGGAGGATTCTTGCTCTAGCTAATTGATTCACTCAATTTTCTGATCAATAAGTTTCTTTTCTTTGGTTTCCTTTTTAATGTTAGCATTTGCATAAGACCTTGTGTATACATTCAATGCTTGATATGCTAGATTTGAATAAAGTGAATATCCATCTTGTACTGCCTCTAAAGGGGTTTCTAACAGGGCTTGGATTTTTGTAGTCTTTCTCTTCTTTTTTTCCTTTCTTCAGAATGGCTTTGTGTTGTGAGCTAAAAGACTTCGATGGGTGGTATTTTTTCTATTTCAAGCTAATATATAGAATTACGAGACACTGAAATATTCTCTGAACCTGATAAAACGTTGATACACGTCTTAACGAAAACATTGGGCTCCATAAGAGAAAATTTTGGAACATTAGGAAGAAGAGAAGATGACTATTGTCCAACTATTTCTTTAGTATCTTCTTTTGGCATAGTTGGTTCTTTTGTCTTCTTAGGAGGTTCTAAAGTGATCTTATCAAATTCCTTCCAATCATGTATAATGTTGATATCCCCTATATCCTATGAAGTTATTGGTTCATGAGACGAAATAGGAGGAACTTATACATATATAGTTTCTTGTGAAGAGGGTCCCTATGCTGAAATGTCTGTAACTTTTTTTGTTGACTCTTCTACTAGAATATGTAATAAAATTAATAGAAATGTGACCCTTCTGGTATGCATGTAGACAATAAATTGTTGATAACTATCTCGGGGTAACTGATAAACTTTTCTATAGACAATTTGATAAGAATTTTATCCATACAAAATTTCATCATAAGGAGAAGTTTCGTTGACATACTTCCTAATTCCTATTGTTGTAGTTATCTTCTGAAATGATTCAGAAGGATCATGCAATTGCATAGGAATTGTGGCCAATTTTAAAGCCTAAAATGTTTTTAATTCTGTATCAACATGGTCGAAATTATAAAGAGTGTAAATACTAATATTTAAGAAACTCATGCCAAATCTTCTTTGTAACCTTTTTAAGTTCAAGGGCTAACACTTTTCCCACTTTTTGATAGGTAACCTCTTTAAGAGTTTGTTTAGGATAAATAGTGGCAAGATCTATGGAGAGCCATAACTTACCCAAACTATAATATAAGTAATATTCTCCTCTACAAACCAATCTCCAATCCTTGAAAAACAACCCATAGTAGCTTTGGACATCCTCGGGAATTTAGATTTGAAATTTTCTTGGTAAATGGGGATTGCAACAAGATGGAAAATTTGATACAGATGGTCCAAGTACTTATCTTCCTAAAATTTACTTTGATAAAGGTGAATAGGCATGGGATCAACAGGTGTCCATTTCCAACCCATTACTAGAATGTACATAGAGAAATAGATGGGATCCATTATAAAAACTGAAATGTAGAAGGGAGGATGATAAATTACAATTTTATTGGTGTGAAATGAGAGAATATGTTGGGAAATATTATTGGACAATATTTCAACCCAATTGAAAGGGAATCATTCAGAAGCACTTTGAATGAAAGGGACCCGGTCCAAAGGGAAATGTGAGACATCATGATAAGAAAAGTGTTTGTGCATAACATAGAGGAAGCATAACTGAAAGGAGGGCTTAGGGTGACTATAAAGTATTTACGAGATGATTCCTCCTTATGTTCATTATGGTCTCTCTGTTATTCCTTCATTAAGCTAGGAAGTAACTTCTTAGTATTATTGCAATTTGCTTGAACAAAAGCCTTAACAAATTGAGCACTATACAAAAACTGGGGTTTAGATAGTTTGTACATACCTTGAATATATTATGGTTTGAAAGAGCCAATTACAATGTCGTGGGAGGTGAAAAATTACCTCTCGGTAATTTCCACATGTTCAATCACCCAGTGAATCATATTGGTATAAGGAAGAAACCTTAGATGAGTGGTAACTCTATGTAAACAAGATTTCACATCTTGGAGTGTTGCCTCAGAATTTGTAGTACCTCCTGTGATTAAAACTATGTATTTTAGGTCTTGTTCCTCAATTACTTCATCTTCAAAGGATTTATACATTGTAAACCATGAAGAGATGTCATATTCCATATTCCATGGTGTAGTTTGTATCACAAAAAATTAATGTGTCTCCATTCGTTTCGTTGATTTTCTACAACAATAGCTCTACTGGTGGTTGAATAGGCTGCATTTTCTTAGTTTTTCCCATATCAACAGACTTAACGGAACTTGTAGAAGTGCTTCACTATAAGTACAAAGGCTAGGGTTAATGATGAAAACAACATGAATTCAATGTAATAACATTTATTAAGCGTTAATTGTTAACCTTAAAATATAAATTAAAATATCACAAAGGAAGAAAAGACAGGGAATTAAATGTTTGGTGCACTTTTCAATTTTCCAAGTGAGCATCGTGTTTGCATGAAAGTTACAGGTGTAATTTTCATATGTTTGGCTAAGTTCTTACGTCACTGGAGTGAGTGAAATCGATGAATAATCAAATGGATGTCGAAAATGAAACCCTTAGGGAAGAGTTGTCGTGGTGATGTGGCAAGTACGTGGAAGACCATCGTGGACGAATGGAGCTTCATGAAAAAATGCATTGGGTGATGTGTCACCCGGAGAATAAAATCCCGAAAGAAATAAGGTGAGGTTAATAAAAAATCATGAGAGAGTGGTTGCAAGATTATGTGTAAAGTTGGGACACGAAAGTGCTACGTGGGTTTTAATGATGATGCTTTAATCACATCTTGATGAAGAGCAAGAGTTTTTATGATTTTATATGCTGCGATTTTCAGATTTCAGATGCGGCTAGTGGACATTTATGAAACTGTGTATGCAGTTTCCCTATGTTTATTTTGTAATGAAGTGGTTATTACGTTGATTTATGTTGATGTTGCACCATGCCATCCTTATTTGGTTTGGGTTGATGGGATGACATTATTATGTTCTCATCTAATGGAAAAATTTAGGAATGATATAGTTAATTTTTAGATATTTTTTAAAAACATATTTACTTATATATTTACTTATTTGGTTAAAGTTTTTTTATTTTTAATATATATATAATTAAATAGATAATATTAAAAAAAACAATTTTAATAATAAATACATTTTTTATTAAACATTCACCTACATTTGATATATATAACATTCCAAACCAAAATATTCACTTATAATACTATCAATAGGAAAATACCCTAGTCACCTTGGTGATTGAAATCCGAGGGAAAAACGAAAGTGTTTTGATTGAAATATCTAGGGTAATTCCCTTTGAGACGAAAAGCATTGACCAAAGCACTTTATGCTTACCGACGTGAAACATTTAGACCGAGAAGCTTATCCCCGATGTCTTCAAGAAGTATAACTTATAAAATATTTGGGGAAGCTATTTCCATGGTTACATGTTAAGTAGGATTGATTTAAGTAATTGGGCAGAGGTTTTATTGATTTATATATTATATACAAGGTTTTGGTTGCGGCCTTTAGGCCTTATTTAACTTATTAAAAGGAAAATTATATTTTTTTTAAGGCATAAAAGGGGAAACTTTAGGATTTTTAAAAGTAGACTTTTTATTTTTGTGTTTTATAAAAGTTTTTTAATTGCAAAAAAGGGTTAAATATACATAAAAATGATTATATAGAAAGAAAAAGGAAATTTTAAAAGGTCATTTACTATAAATGAGGTTGTTTTTTTGCCACAACACATCTATTCGCTTTGTAAGATGTTATTTTTTTTTGTGATGAATAGGTTTGCGTAGGGTATTATTAAATGTTACTTTCTATAAAATTTAATGTGTTCAATAATTTTGGCATCATGATGTTTTTTTATTATTATAGAATCTAAGAATTATATCTTCATTTCACTAAAACAAAAAAGTACTTTTTTCAGGGGGCGGGGAAAATGTGAGTGTGATATTGTCAATTCTAAATATCAGTGTATCATGTACAAAATGGTACAACAAATACATATGTAGTGTGATCACATTTATATTTGAGCTCAAGCACTCAATCTAAAGCCAACAACAAAGTAGTGGTTTCTCATGTCCTCTTATGTATTATCATTTAACAAGATCTTGTGACTGCAGTTGATTCATTTATGTATGCCATGAATTGAATTTTGATGTAATTTAGGTGACATATCATGTGTTCATCTTAGAGATTTTTCAGCCCATAACTCTAAACTACTTTATTTATGACTATGAAATGTGCATTAAAAAAGAGTTTTTAGGTATTGACAATACTATCTCCTTTGTAAAAAGGAAATCATGCATGTTCATCATATATATCTTCGGTTCCTATGGACATAAAGTAGGATAGATAATTATGGACTACATGTGAAATGGATACCTACAATAATTCAAGATTGTGATTGAGCATCATAAAGGAATGAAAAATAATATCATATATTTTCTATCAACATCACCAGGAGTCAAATTCAAAAAACTATACAACTCCAATAATTTTGATTTGACAAGTTTAAGTTAGCGTATGCATAATGTCCATAGTTTGCATAAGTTCACACACTTATCTAAAATGTAATGACACCACAAGGTGAGGAGATTCATGATTAATTATTCAAGGACATAATTCTGCTCAAAATTAATCTAATATTATGTTCTTTTGGGGGTTCACTAGATTCAATTCTTGGATGAATCCAACCACTTGAAGATCACATTGCATGGTAAAGTGGAGAAGAAAATAATTAATTCTTAGAGGTACTTTCACTAGCCATGGATATTTGCAAATATGGTGATAAGAATAATGAGTATTTTCCTACTTATAGTATATCAAAAACAAAAAACATTTTTTTTACATGTGTTTAACACTAATAGTACTAAGACATTGGAGCCAATTTCAATATAATTTAATAAAGGACAATCAATGACCAATGAGGAAAACAATCATATCATGGTAATAGTAGTTTTGCTTCAGCAAAAATAGTTGTTATTATACCATACAACAAGACTCTTACACCATAATAATTAGATCAATTTTTCTTTGATAAAAATTAATGTTTATTTTGATGTCATCACGAACCATCTTTTATTATTAAAAAAAAGGTTAATTGATTTTTATAAATTTATTAAAAATAAATTGAAAATAAAATAAAAGTTCTATATGAATAAACCAACTAAACAATAAAATAATTATATAAGCATTTAAAATTTTGAAATATAGTTATAATCATAAATTTCTAAATATGACCATTACATTGTCATTTAAAAAATACCTAAAATTCTTACTTAACTATTTACTAAATATATTGTTCATTATTTAAACTAATTAATTTTTTTTTTTAAATATAAAATACATAATATTGAGTATCAATACACATATCTAAAAACATTAGATAAAATTAGGAAACTATACACAAAACATTGGAGTTGTTTTTAGTGCGACTTTTTGGAGTTTCTGGTGCCAAAATCTGGCTGAAAATTTTGAGGTGAAATCTTCATCTGTGTTATTTAAACTAGTTTTTTAATTCTATATATGGATTCGGTAACCTGAAAAATTGCTAGGTCACTTCGATTGTGTAAGAGTTACCATAAAACTTGTCATTTCAATAAAAAATCGTACTAAAAACAACTTAACTTAGCAAAATATTAGCATGACCTCTATACACAAATGACACACAAATCAAAAAATAATCTAAATTTTTTTTATATAAAATATAATCCATTTTAAAATATAAAATACATAATATTGAACATTGTTATGGTTTAAAGACATAAGAATACATAATACTAAACATTGTTATTGATGCACACTGATTACGAAACATCATCAATACTTTTTCCTTTAATACATAAAATATATCCTATTTTCACTGTTAATTCTCATGCTCATGAAAGCTTCTTAATAATCACATCTTCGATTACATAATAAATGGATATTTCATGCCAATCAATCTCCTCTCGAAAAGACAATTCCATAAAGCTTTTAAAATTAAAAGAGACATTTTTTCTCCGAGTTTATGGATATTTGTTTGCTTCGCTTTTTCTTTTAGCAAATGGAAAGGGAGTTGAACCGGAATGTATGGGTCAAAAGTAAAAAGTCCCTTTTTCTTTTTCTTTTCTATTTTCCCACTCAGTCACTATTGTTAAAAAATATCTCCATTACATGTTTGCACTAAGGTACACAACAATATAATTATATTTAATTTTTTTTTTAATAAATCTCTGAATTAATATTAGAAAAGTTTTCAATGTCAATGTCAACCTTATTAAATTAGGTTATCACATTGCTCATTCAAAAATAATGAACGGTTGCATTTGTCGTGTCATTCAAAACAAACAACGCAATCACATCTGTCTACCAATATACGAAACTTCTTCAAAATATTCCAATGCCCATTAATTGTAATGATAAAAATTATATATTGTCCGTAATATTGATCTGCTAGTATTTTAACAATATTTTTTTATTAAATTTTATTTTATTGAAATATATGTCAATCATCAACCAACTTGTAGTGATATATTCCTTTAATCATATATGAAAAGGTCGTTGGTATTAGAGAGCCTCTTTGGATCTATGTCTATACATATCATATTATGCATGATATTTCTTCATATTTGTTGCATAAGTTGGCCATGTCCTCAATTGGATCTCATTTGGCATGATTATCTATTCATAGGTTATAGGTTTCGTAATTGTTTTAAAAGTTATTCCTAATAAGTTTTAATGATAGTTACCAACCTATTTAAGTTGGTTTCAAAGTTCATTAAATTTTAAATATATATTTTATATTAGGTAAGGGTTTTGTTAAAACATTTTAATATAGGTTTTGTAATTGTTTTAAAAGTTACTCCTAACAATTTTTAATGATAGTTACCAACTTATTTAAGTTGGTTGCAAAGTTCATTAAATTTTAAAAATAGATTTTATAGTAGGTAAGGGTTTTGTTAAAACATTTTAATATAGTGTGTTTTAGGTTTTGTAATTGGTTCAAAAGTTATTCCTAATAATTTTAATGATTGTTACCAATTTATTTAATTTTGTTTCAAAGTTCCTTAAATTTTATTTATAGGGTTTTGTTAAAACATTTTAATATAGTGTGTTTTTCTTAAAAATGGTTGACTAATGATATGCGGGGTCAATAACTTAAAAATGGTTAATTAATGATATGAGTGGTTAATAATATTATTGAAAATTGTGATAAAAATTTTATTCATAGTTTTTTAAGTGTCGTGACTTTTCATATGCATTAATATCATTTGCTTGTGGAATTTGAATTTGCACCTAGTTTTTAGTACATCTCAAAAAAACCTATGGAGATTTATCTAATATTAATATACATCATGGATAAATAGCTCGTTGAGATGATGAGCTTATAATAAAGGTTAATCGATGTGTTTCAAAGGCTTCATCCATTATTGTACTTACAAGGTAAACAAATGGCAAGATTGTGTAGCCCACACTAGCAATAATTGTGATAGTTTTATGAGATGTCTAAATCATTCAATCACTTTTGATTAATCACATGAAATCATTCCATTGAAAATTTCTCTAACCATTGATAGAGTTCACACCTATCACAAAGAAACACTTGTCAAAGTGGTAAGGAATGACCAATAAAGAGACATCATGTGGTGACAAGACTACAAAGCTTTAAAAACGTTCATATTTTTCTCATATGCATTAAATGAATAGATTAATGGTGGAGTAGGGGCCTACCTCCTGAAGATTCCTTTCATTTCTTGCCTACCTTTTGCATTACTAAATTATTGGCCAGTGATGTGAAAAGAGGAAACTAGAGGATATCACCACAATTATTTCGTTACTACCACAAACCTACCCCCTTATCCCAAATTATTTATTCCTTCACTAGGGAAGAGGTAGGATGTGATATTCCATCTTCTAATGATTAGTTATTCATCTAATTACCCTTGATTAATAACTCATGCTACGTAACTAAAATATAAGAAATGGGCATCTCGCTACTAAGTGGCCATTTGAATTAAAAGAAGGAAAATTTAAAATGCCTCATATTGAAAATTTAGGTGAGCCTCGTATGAAATATTCCAAGGAATTGAAAAAATTAACTCATATTCTAACTAATTGAATAGATATCTCTTCCAAATGATAAAATGATAGAAACATGGGAAGTAAAACAACATGTAAATCAACCATGAAACAAAATTAGAAAACCAATTCCTCATAGACCTAGAATGATTATCATATCGTAGACTGTGTGCACTATTTATCTCATAAATCAACAACTAATAAACACATCTTATATGACTTTTGATATAATTTTCTAATTAAATTCATTACAAAGATAGCATGAGCGATTCATATGAAGCTTTACCAGTTATCGTCAAGTTGGACTCGGGTTGAGGTGCTTCTAAAGGACTTATATATGCAAAAGTGATAGTTGGATGAAAGGTTGGAATCCATATTATAATATGCTTTACTATTATGTTGGTTGTTTTCCTTATCTTTGGGAATAGTCCCTTTCTTCTTGTCTCCTCCATGTTCTTGCATATTGTTTTCAAGTTATAATCAAATATTTTAGGGGTGAATTTATCTTATAGGTAATTATGAATTGTACCCATGGGAAGTATAAATTCGATAAGAAATGATAGAAGTGATTATATCCCCTAATATTTCCTTATAGTGGTGGATGAATGATTTTCCTTACCTTTGGACATAGTCCCTTTCTTCTTTTCTTTTCGAAGTTCTTGGGAATTAAATTTTTAGTTGTAATAAAATATTTTAGGGGTGAATTTATGTTATAGGTAATTATGAGTTGTATGCATGGAAGATACAAATGGGATAGGAAATGATAAAAGTGATTCTATCCCCTAATATTTCATTGTAGTGGTGTACAAATGATATTTATAACTCTCAAAATACATTCAATACTTTTTTTTTTGTTTATGAAACCCATTGGGTTTTTTTCTTACTATATTTCCCTAAATCTATGGTTATTTTTAATGGATATGTTATTTATTTGTCACCTTTAATTCTTTAATACAATAACCTATAATGTTTTAAATATGTGGGATATATTCAAAATTATATTTCCTTTCATATCCATGCACACCTCAAATATTTCTGATTCAATTTACAAGTTTCTTTTAAAAGGGCATCTCCCCATTAAATTATTCCACCTCCATCCTAGACCCTTCATATTTATCCCTCCTCACCTTTTATAATTTTTCATTCACAAAGCTAACCATTTTATTGTATACATGTTTAATGCACCTAAGTCTTTTGGTTGGGTTAACATGATGATTCAATTGAATGCCATATGCATCAAAAGACATTTTCCATTTTTGATTTTGGTTATGGAATCATTAACATGGATTTATTTAATTCCCAAAAGTGAAAAATAGGTGTTCCACTCATGTAATCTCGATATGCTCAAAATTTCTAACTATATTCAAATTACTAAGATTAGCTTCATCTTCTAAGTGGGTGCACTCCCATCTAGTATTTGATAGCTAAATGACACACACACACACACATATATATATATATATATATATATATATATATATATATATATATATATATAATTTAGCTATCAAATACTAGATGAGAGTGCACACCAAAATTGGGCTCTCCATCATCTCCCATAATTTCGTTGGTAGGGTATTCACATCAGAACCCAAGTATAACATGTCAGCTTGAAAATCATATCCATCAATCTAGGAATCCGATCTCATTTACAAATTTGTCTATAACTTTTTTTCATTGATTTTGACATGACCAAAGGGGAAATTATAGGTGTCTCCTCTTATCCTTTAAGAAATTATTTAAAAATTTCATGCAACCTCATAGTTAGGGTGTCATCCTATAATATTTCAGTAAGAATAGGATGAGGTTATGTACTACCTCCAAAGAGCCTTCTTGTCTTAACTAGGTTATCGCCCTTAAGATATCCTTCAACCTCTAGATCCACTAGTAGGGACTTGAGTAGTACCTTTAGTACCTTTAGTACTTGTGTTAATATTCATAGTTATTCAGACCTCTATCATAATATCTAGTACCTCCCTTAAGTAAATTTTCCTTTTTCTCATCTTAGGGTCATAAGGGTAGCCTTCTTAATTTGAAAGGGTGCATTGCGACAATATTTTTAATCACCTTTCCTAAAGGTCAAGGTAAACTTAATCCACTAGTTTAATTAATCATCAATGTAGGGTTCTATAAATATTGTGAGGAACAGTGTGTTTTATACATGTATCAATGTCCTTTCATTAACTCTATAAAAATAATATGTGTATTGACTTCAAGTTCCTATGGGAAAAAAAAAACTTATTTATTCTATGCAAATAACTCAAAAGCAATGTACCTACTCTAATTTGAAATTGAAATAACAACAAACAAAAATTGTAAAGCTTTCAAACATAAATTGATTCTTAAATAACTCCTAACAATATGGTTTCATGTCTAATTTATGGCTCTTCTCAAAGTGATATCATCAATGACTAGACCCATAATAACAATTATTTTTCTTTAATATTGGGCTACAATCATGAGTGAGTTCTAATTTTGCAATTAAATAACCTATTTTTGTAGCAAAGGATTCTATAGGAAATAAATAAAATAATGGCTAAGAAATAAATTAATGCTAACATTTGAGCATAACTATAGTGAAAACTACAATATATCTCAATAATACACACACACACACACAGAGTATACATAACACCTCATTGGAGAGTGGGACCTCCTCCATGCTTTTATCATGTGTGCCTTGATACCGCTATCATCACCCACAATAAAAATGATCATACATAGGAAAACATGCATCAATCATATATATTAACAAAAGTATTTCTTTTATAATCCCAATAACAATAATCACCTCCCTTGGAGATGAGGATACTCCATTTATATAGCACGAGAGGGTATCCTCATATTCATAAATAAAAATTAATAGAAATCATATATTTTCATGATATTTTCTTTTTACCTACAAGTTAAAACTTGGAGTGCTATAATCCAAACATGATCACAACCTCTAGAAATAAGAGTCATATGATATTGAAATTTAACATTTTTCTATAAAAATACTAAGCAATGTGGATTCCATGCATCTATTTAAATAGTGGAGTATCAAACTAATGAACCATTTGCAAAAAATTATGTTGAGGTTCATTCATTAATCTGTTTGTACAAGAATATGAAAAATTAGTAATTAGTCACAATTCCTTAAATTTGAATGCATAGATTCTATTAGATGAATAATACTCTTCCTCCAATGAGAGATTCAAATAATTCATCATTTTTCCATGGCCACTCTAATACTTTTTCAAATTTTCATAATTTTTCGAAGCCACTTCTGTCTTTTGGTCCTATTTATACCCCATAGAGCATGATGTGGAACAACCTTATTTATAACATAGAATTTGGTAAAAACATATAGAAATCACTAGAAATCACAAGTAGTTCCATGAAACTCCCTAAATAAATGATGTAAACATGAAAAATATTTAAATTTCAATCCATCATATATTATGCTATTTAGACAAAAAAATGATGAAGAGGAATAACATTAGGGTTTGCAACTATGATTCAATATGGAAAAAGAGGTTATTTTTATTAGGAAAAAATATGTCAATTTATGATCCCATCATCACCACTTGTGCAAAATTTTCCTTTTATAACATTATTTATTTTATGAATTCCATCCTCTCTAATGGTGAGGGTATTTAAGTTTACTAAATTCATGCATCAACTAAATATAGGCCTTCATAATTGAGAAACAACTCAAGAGATTTGCGCCACTTCATTATTGTTGTAACTTTAGATATGGTTAGTCTGACCACTTCCTTGTTTGTCATGATATCCTCTGTGATATACGACACTCCCTTCTCTAGTTGGAGAATGTATTCTCTCATCTACCCTAAAAGAGCATACACCATATATGTTTCCTTTCTTTTCTGGTTTTGAATAATCCTCAATCTACTTAGTCAAGGTAGATATCTAATTTTGGAAGTATGGAAGCTTACAAGTCACATTAGAGGAAGGAATGGTCTTAACACGCATGCAAGTATTCCCAAGATACATGTTCATATATTGTATCTTCATGTATTGTTTTAAAGATTGATGCTAATTATTCCATAACTTTTGTTGCATGAGTGTAATTATGGTCAAAAGAAGAATATTATCAATAAGCCATTCCTTTTATTTCACCCCATGGAGTAGGTAGAATATGAAACGTATTGGATCCCTGTAATATTGATCAAACTCTTACTGTTATCCTTAGCTATCTATTTCATATATTTCATCTCATCACAACTCTATGTTTCAAGAACTAGGATTCTAAACACATAAATATCTACTTCATTGTGTCCAATTCCTTTATAATACCCTTCCAAAACCTTGGGGGTACATTTAACGGACTTCATATAACATTACATATATCTTTCGTGTATCATAGTATACAACTTAATTAACTTGGCATGTGCATTAGAAACTGTACAAATCAACTAACTTGTCATATGCATAAACAATGCACTTAGTAATATAAAATTATTAAGAAAGGAAACATTGATGTTCAACATCACGATAGTCTTTATCACTTCAAGGTTACTATAGCCATTTAATCACTTGGATTGTGTATAAAAGTAGAACATTTCAGCCATAGTGTGTTGACCACATTCTAACTTTCACTAGCAAATAAAGTAAGATTCAAAATTGTACCATTCTCAACAATTGGACTCACTTATACACTTGGTTAATTATAATTATTATTCCCTAAACTACCAATGTGTTTCATTTCTAGATAATATTTAAGAGAACCATGAAGAATTACCTCATTTTATTTCAAATTTGGAAGGGGTGATAATAGATCTATGCTAACTCCACTACTACCTAGTTGTAGCATTGTTCTAGGTCATCAGGTTTCATTTTGCTCTTGATTCTAAAATTGCAGGTTCTGCAGCGAATGAAGTATTTCTATATTTTCTCATTTGCACATGGACAAGCTTTATGGTTGCATCCTTTCTCTACTAGAGCTTGAACACTTCACATTTACTTACGTTGAAAAGATTTGTAATCTCTTTCAACAAGTATTTTCTCTGTTATGGCTTGCCAATTTCTGAAATTATGAATCATCTACAGAACAAGGTAGTTTCAGTTATGGTTGATTGACCTTTTTTTAGCCTAAATTTCTGTAACTATGTCGTACAATAGAAGTAAGAATTTTTTATTGTTGGATTCTTATAATGATAAGGCAATTTTCAGTTGTCCAAGTTACAATTTTGAAAATTCAAAATCTGAAAATTTATCTTTCTATAATATTTGTCTCTTCCAATGTGCTAGTGTATGGAGGTCAATAATTGCTTTATTTTTTGTGCTAAATTTTTGTTTTTATAGTCATTTTTCACTTATTATTTTGGACAAATGTTATAATACACTTTCGAAAAATCATTATAGATTTATATATTTTTAAATCTTACTTACTTTACTGAAAACAATCAATTATATTAAATTTTAAGATAAATTTTATTGTATTTTTGTAAACATATATTGGGAATATTGTTTTTTTATTTTCGGAAATAATCATCTTGCTACTAGGAACTAAGCATATTGGGGATATTTTTGAGAATGAGGCAGTAAGAGTTTTTATATTTTCTTTTTTTTTATAGGTCAAAATTTATTAAACTTATGAGATGGGCCTGATCATATCTGGAGGGATTTTGGCTATGACGATGTGAATAATTATCAAACTTACAACTTGACCTACTATTTTCCACCTATTTTCATGCCACTTACATCTTGTACTAGCTTCCTTTTTTGACTAGTATATGATATACTTAAGACGATTATTGAGTATGAATGCAAAAACATATACCAAAGGACTCGCTAAGAGGACTGCATCAGAAAACCTTAAATTAGATGTACTTACATAAAATTTTACAAATTGAACTCTTGACTGGGTAGCAATATTTGACTGAGTAGTTATGGACTTGATATGTAGGGAGGAGATTTTGAAAACATAACATCTTAGTGAGTACCAATGTTCGATTGAGAAATTATATACTTAGAATGTTTGTTAGCTTCAAGGATAACATGACATGTCCCTTCTTTTCGAGTTACTCCTTCTTGGTGCCATTTCTTTGTGAATTTATTTTCCAATTTATCCAATCAACTTGAAGAATGAGAATTAACAAGGATAAAGTCCTTGAATAAGTAATGTGCTAATGAGGTGTCCTTCTAAGTGAAGTCTGCCAAATCTCAAATCTACTCCTAAATCTGCTTGATCATCTGCATGAGAATTGTCTATCATTGACACCCGGACAAAATTATTGCATATAAGAAACTTGGCTAAATTTGAACCCACTAGGTAAATTATCCTTTCAATATTGGACAGGTATGATTTCCCTCTCGTAATATTGGTTATAAATTTTGAATCTCCTATTCAATAAACTTTGATTTCCTTACACAGAGGTTCAAGTCATATCCCATTTGGTACTTCTCTCCAAGCAAGATATCTCATGAACAGGAAGGTAGGTAATATTTGTGAGATTTTAAAATGACAACACTCTGACCAGTGAATGATTATACTATGCGACAAAGGGAAAACATAAATTTCATCCTATTTTGTGACTATGTGAGTCCAATTTGAGGTTTTGGTTCTCTATCCTGCATGTGTATTTTATCTATGCAGGTTGCCAGATTTATTATTTCATGCATGTAAGGCGATACAACACAATTGGCAGTAATAGATTTAAAAATGACAGCGCTCTCCCTCGTGAATGATTATACTATGCGACAAAGGGAAAATAAAAATTTCATCGTATTTTGTGACCGTGTGATTCTGATTTTAGGTTTTGATTCTCTTTCCTGTATATGTATTTTATCTATGCAGGTTGCCAAATATATTATTTCATGCATGTAAGGTGATATAAGACAATTGGCAGTAAATATGGCACTTTTTTCTTTCCAAGTTATGAAATTTAACTAAGTGTCTCATTCTTCATTCTTCATTCTTCTCTTGATGAAAAATTTTTATGCTAGGCAACGAATGAAGTATTTCCATATTTTCTCATTTGGATATTTCCTCTGCTAACTCTCTTACTAATACTAGAAATATCCAAAACATATTAGCTCTACATCCACACTCAAACTTCCCATCAAGTTAGGGACTAGCTACCTTGCAGCCATCTTTGTTTAACATGATTTATAACATGTTGCAACGTCTATTATAGTAGAAAAACACCATTCACCATTACCCTAAGCAAATGAATATAATTTAAAAACATAATTACAATAAAGAATAAAAATACAAGCATAATGTGAAAGGGTGGTTTCATTCCAATAAAACTTAACCATATCCAACCATCTCGCAATCCAATCAATACACCAAATTGGTGAAACATAACCTTAAATCAATAGCCACGATCCAATAGTCAACAACCTAAAAAAAAGTCAAATATTTTATAGATAAATAGTCCCACCTATAGTACGAGGTTTCATTCAAAATAAAATGGGCAAAACATAAATTTAATGAGCATCCATGAGCTAGTGGTTGAAACTAAATAAAATCCATATCTATGGAGATTCCCTAGTTAGGATTGACTAAATAAAAAAACACATTTCCTTTCCCCTCATTTTATGGAACACTGGATGAAGAGAATTCAAAATATTAGGGGCTTATTTCAAAGAAATTATTTCTCCCACGTTCTTCAAAAACAAAATCAAGAAGCAAATGATTTGTCCAAATAATATTTGAATATGGTCCCAAGGCACATTATTTTTTAGTTTACTCATTTGGGGCAGGTGTCGGAATCCAGTTTCATTCTTATTCGATAAATTCTTTCAAATTTTATATGGTTATTTAAAGTAGCTTTCAAGTTTTTCTGGAACTATTTTTCCCCGTCCTTTATGGATCCCTTGTTCGAATAGGCACATCTATGCCTATTCCCATATATAAAAGTGTGAATGAACAAATATGCATTTTTTTGTTTCCTCAGCGTAGGTCTTTATGGTTTCTTTTCAAGCTTTCCTAAAGAATATTTTGGTTCATCCTTCATGGATCCCCTGTTCCCAAAGGAAAATATTTGGCTCCTCTCCTTTATAGAAGTATGAATGAACAAATATGTAGTTTCTTGTATTTCTGAGCATAGCTATTTTTGTGAACATGCCTTCAACGTTGAAATGATTTTTGTATCTAGTTTATGAGGCATAGGTAGAAAATTAAACAAAAAAATTATGAATAATATAAATACTACTTTTATTCTCAATAGAAGTTAGTTATTTTTTCTTCCTAAAAAAATAGCCATGAGCCAATAACAAATAACCTAAAATAAAGTCAAATAATTTAAATATATATCCCAAACCTTACGTAATAGGTTTCATTAAAAATCAATTTTGATGTCTTAGAACCTAATTTTTAATACTATCTATGTATTGGTCGATTCATGTATTGCAAGGTGTCCACCAACTTCACTCTTCTCCTCGAAACCTAGAATCAACATGTAATAATCTCGCTCATAATCCCTATGACCTATGATCCTCTTTAATCTTTATAACAACCACCAAAATGCATGGAATAACCTAGATTAGGTTTTCTATGGGATTATCTACCATGGATTATGGTTGGTTAAATTTTTTTTTTTTTTGACATTGGATTTCTGTTAATACCAAAAAGTTTACAGTTTTACAAAATTTCTATATCCATATTTTGATGCTTAGGAGCCATGGAAATTTTGTGGATTTACATGGATGAGACTATGGATAAATTATAAGGTTTTAGGAACAAAATTTTTAGCTTTGACATATAGCCAATCATGGTATAAAACACATAGACTAGTATACTACAAACAACTAGACAATAATTGTAGACTAGTAGCAATATACACATAGACATGATTTAGAGATACCAAAAGAGATCAAAACCAAGAACAAGTTTTCCTTCAGATAATCCAACATGTCAAAATATGATTGGATGATTTAGTCTGTAATGAAGATTGGTAATGAAGCAGATGATTTGGTTTGAGGGGAGGCTTGTGAAACTGCATTGATGACCTTATGTCCGTCCTGGTTCTCGTTTGATTTAGTGTTTTAGTTTTATACTATATAGTGCTTAATACTAGAAAACCAAGCGACTATTTCATCAAAGATATATATGATGTCTCTACTAATACGTTTGATGTGTTCCTGACCTAGAAAAAGTTTTTATTTTTCTAATTGCTTACCTATGATGACCATAGTAATCAGGGTCTCAATTTTGTAGTGATGAGTGATGGAGTGTAGGAAATGGATCCTTATCCTACAAAAATTTCTTGGATTCAGAATCCATTTGAGGCTAATGCCTCCAATGTCAGAGTCTGATAAATTTTCTCTATCTCCAAATTATTTGACCTCTAGCTGAAGAATTTCTTTAAGTACCTCCAAAGGTGCCTCATGGAAAAAAATGGTAATAGATTCCCAACCGAATAACCTCCTATGGCACGAGGATAAGGTACTCGAGGAACCCCCTCTTCAACTTGATGCACGTAGCCTTGGAGCCATATAGAGAAGGAAACTATAAAACAAATAGTAAGGACTACCTACAAAGAGCCTACTAACTAAACTAGACTAGGAGAAACACTGTTGGTATATGACACATGAAGATTGCAGCAGGAATTTATATTGGTTGTTTAAACCATTGACTAAAAACTTGTTATAACTTAATGGAGAAGGTACCAAAGTACCATAATCCACACACCAAGAGTAGAAAAGGAAAACAAATCCATGTAGGATCCAAATTTTTCAGGAGCCACTACGGGAAGGACTGCGACAAGATCAAAGGAGTGTCCAGACCCAAAATTTTGTAAGAAAAGGACAAAAAAACATTGACCCAATGACTAAATCATCACCATAGTTTGAGACAGGAGATGGCTAGAAGAGCTACCGACTGATAGTAACTTAGACCCTGTGAACCTCACTTTTAGAAAATAACCCACAACTAGATTTAGAAACCTCAACAGACCAATATGCAACACTATTAGAATTATCCTCAACAAGAAAAACCCGAGACATATGATATAAGAACTTTTGGACCTCATGACGGTAGGTGACAGGACACCAGTGACATCATGAATAATCACTTCGAAAATTCTCTATTATCAAATGAGAGTCTGACAATGTAGTACAACAAAGACCTGAGTTTAAAGGAAAACAAATTGAATAGCAAGCTATATCTCCTGTTCACTACTCACGAAGATAAATACGTACGTCCTTGAGACCAGAATGCTTGATATTACCACTGTGAAGGAACTGTAGGGAGGATCCAGAGGATGCGTTCAAAAACAAACTACGTCACCACCTTGAGGTCTTTCCCTTGCAAATATAGGGCAACCATACCGTGATGGAGGTAGCATATGAGTCCACCGTAGGCCAAATGTAGATTATGCAACTTCAAAACCTCGCTTGCATATTATGAGCCATAATTTTATCATTAATGAGCATACCTTCGATGTAAAACTCAGAGGCATAGGTATCCAATCTACCGAGAGTTGGATAGGCCATCCCCAAGTTGACAGAGAGAAAAGAATGTACAATAACTATACCACACACAATGGTTTATCCACCATGTTGTGGAAATTTAGTATGCATCAAATAACTAAGGTGATTACATTAGAACAAAAAGTGTTTTTGCCATGCATGCAATCTAATCTGTCAGGTGTAATGTTGGGCTACCTTCACGAGGGCCACCACCTTTTTGGCCATTTAGGTTTTATGCATGTTCATGATTATCATACTCCTTAGAGAAACATGGCCTCAGTGTTTGTGACTGGGACTTGTCATCGTAAAAATACGTTTTCCGGTAGACACCCCCATCATGTATTTGGACATCCACACTTAATTTATCAAGTATTATGTACCCCTTTATCTCCTTAAATTCATTTTTCCCCTCCATCATCGACCAATATTTTTCAAGAGCTATGTGGTCATCCTTACATCATCAATTTTCTAATGCATTGACAACTTGATTTCCTTCCTACCACGTGTGCATTGGGGATACATAATTGAAGCTATCTAGCAAAAATTTCATGTTACTCACAACTTCTAGTAGATGTTAGTTATTAATTATTGTATTGATTCAATGAACATGCAATAACTTAGAAATTGTTTGTATGACTAGCTTATAATCTGCATGAACCTGTATGAGGCAAAAACGTTTTCTCTTGCTATGTGTAAGCCTATTTCCAAGGCATCAAATTCTCTCATGTTATTTGATGAGAAGCCACAATAAAATCCATAGACATGTAGAGGATCTAAATAAGTATCTATGAGAATTCCCACATAACCAGCTAAACCAATATTTCCTTTTGAAGCTCCTTCAAAACTATCTAAACAAAATTTAAAGGAGGATGTATGAAGGTGCTAATACCATTTTTCTTGTAGGCTATGTTATTTTCTAGAGAAGAACCCCACATTTGAGATGCAATCTCAAGTATTTTGAATATATTAGCCTCCATTTCACTTTTTTGATCCTCCTCCCAAGTTGGAGTGGAAGTGAGAACTATTTCCCTTATATTTTTAAGAATTGATTCCTATAGAGATGATTTTTTCCTGATTTGTCCTTCAAAGATTCTTGTATTTCTTTCCTTCCATATATTCCAGCATGTAAAACCCAACACAAAAATCCAAGCCTTTGATACCACCAGATTCTTAAACTTATGTTCATACCACTATTCGAACCATGATGAAGGCCAACAGTCTCACAGTAAGCGGGAAAGTGAGAAGAATATGGTCTATTGTTTCTTCTTCTTGTAGGCCCAATGCACAGTCTGAAGTGCCTTTACAATATTTTCTTCGTAAGCGACACCAAGTTAAAGAGTGACACTATGATATTTTCCATAAGAATGTTGCAATCATTGGTCAACTCGACTGTTTCCATAGTCTCTTCCACATTTTGTTGTTATTGTATGGTTAAACTGCCAATAAGACTGAATATGGTTCATTTAGGGTGAATGACCCTACTTATTTATGACCCCAATGTAGAATTTCCTATTGGTGTGATGTACACATAATTATATTACACAATTTTCTTTTAAATACTTCCCAATTTACATTTGTATCTAGATTCAACCAGCCTTCCTTATCCTTCCACTGCCTCCATTTTAGCTCTTATTGAGAATGATTCCAATAGTTTGATACCTTTAGAGCTCCTTGATATTGTGTAAATTGTTTGATTTGAGAGAAATATTCATTTATTTCCAATGCAAGTAATTTTTGCCACGATTCCTCCCAAAAATATTCATTATTCCCTCCTATGACCTCCCAAAAAGCATGCTTGTGAACAATATTTTTTCATTCTTGTGCCTAGTTCCAAATACCAGAAACCTTGATATGTCCTTGAAAACTGAATTTATCTTTTTGTGTAGACCTAGGCATATATTTTCAGGGTCATATTTAATTCCATATTTGTGAGCCTCCCTTGACCCAAAGCCACCATAGCTTCATGGAATAAGCTCGACTGACAAGTTGAGGGTATCAAATGCCCAACCCTCTTGACTATTTTGATGTAATTAGTTTATTCCAATTCAGCAAGGCCCACTTTCTTATTTTAGTATGTCCCCACCATAGAAAATTTGTCCAATGGAGCAAATTTTCTAAGATACTATGATTGGAATGGGAATTATTGAGATCTGGTAGTTGGGTAGCGCCCGCTGTATCGCTTTGAATAAAACTACTTGACTGGGGAAATTAATAGTTCTAAAGGCCCAATTCCTTATTTTACATCTAGTCTTATGGATAAGACCTTCCCACTATATAGCTCTATTGTGATGCAAGAAAAAAGGCACTCCTAGATATTTGGATGGTATATTCCCTTTACTGAAACCAAAGGTTTTGATTAACCTATTTTGCACATTTTCTTGACAATTGAGAAAGAAAATGTTTGACTTAATTTTGTTGATCATCATACCAGAGGCCTCCATCAACATTTGTAGTAATTTATCCACTATTTTCACCTCATACCATGTTTTAAGCGAAGATAATAGGAAATCATAAACAAATTATTGATGTGATATGGGCAAGCCATTATCATATATATGAAGGCCATGAATAAACCATGTTTCAACTTCTTTATAGAAAAATCTCGCCAGAACCTCCGTTGCAAGGATGAATATAAAGGGTGATAAAGGGCTTCCCTGTCTTAGCCCTCATGAAGGTTGGAATGTGAACGACGACACACCATTGATAAGTATAGAGATAAATGAAAATTATACCAAAGAGCCTACCCAGACTATCCACCTCTCCAAGAAACCAAAAGCTGGCAAAACATAATATAAGTATTTCCCATTGAGCCTATCATATGCCTTTGAAAGATCTAATTTTATGATCATACCTAGACATTTAGTTTTCTTTAAATAGTGAATAACTTCTTTCACTATAATAATACCATATGTTATCTGTCTCCCCTACACAAAACCAAATTTACTTGGGGAAAATAGGTGAGGTAGGATTGGTTTCAGTCTGTTGAATATCATCGAAGAAATGATTTTCATGATGCTAAATCTTTCTTTCTCCATCCCGACCCTTGAGAGAGAAATTTTTATTATTTTGACAATGTTGCACCATGGAATTATGGAAGAATTTAGAATTACATTCTCCTTCATTCAACCATTGTATTATGGATTTCTGTCGCCATATAATCTCTTCTTTTTTTCTACATTTGTTGAAATTTTGTAGGGAGATTTCCTCTTCATTTAATAACTTTGGAGATTGGCCCTCAAGGATAATCCTTTGTTCTATATCTCTCATTTTCCATTCCAAGGTAAGTTTCTCCTTAAATACGCTACCAAAATTATGCTTGTTCCAGAACTTAATATTGTATTTTAAGGCCTTTAATTCTAATTTAAAATTATGCATGCAATTACAACCTTAGATATCTAATTCCAACCACCATTGCTTCATCAATTCTACCAAATTTTTGTTCTTAAACCAACAACTTTCAAAATGGAATGGTATGTTGAAAGGAGATTTCTTAAGGTCCATGTCAAGCCTTATGGGCTAGTGGTATGATCCAATACAAGGTATTATTGACACTTCCAGGTAGATATATTTTTGCATAATTTTCTTTGCTACCATAAAAGGATCTAGATGAAAAGCTATTTGGCTTTCCCCACCATGTTGATATTCCAGGTTGATATCTCATTGTTCTTTCTTATATCTAAAAGATAAATATCTTCTATATACTCACCAAAAAAGTTCCAAGCCTGATTGATTCTACGTAGTCATCCTTTCTTCTCTTGAAGGGATCGAATGAGGTTGAAGTCCCCTCCCACAACCCATAATATTTCTCCTAACATTTTTTTGATTTTTTAAGTGTTTCAAAAAATCCCATTCTATCCTCAACCTTTGAGGGGCCATATATTGTCAGAATTTTTTTTTTCCCTCTTTGGTACCTATATATGAGGAAGTTATTGTAAAAATTATATCTATGGCGAACCAATCACTAAAGACAACCTCTTTTGGATTCCACCACATTGTTAAACCACATGCACTTCCTCTAGAATCCATTGGAATTTGTTGACATCCTTTCCAACATATGCCTAATATTTGTGACCTTTTTTCTACTTCTATATTTGTTTCCTGTAGAATAACAATAGTTGGTCTCTCTTTTTTGATCCTTTCTCAAAGATATCTATGTTTTCCTCCACCGTTGAGACCACAAATGTTCCAAGATAAGATCATGATAGCGATTGAATTTGGGGGATTGATGAAGCCTCAGTCAGGGCATAAGGTTGACTCGTGATTTTTCTCACTTCCTTATTGTGTTTACTCACTTTTTTTTTCCCATCTCTTGTTAGATCCTTGAGTAGGATCTCTTTTCCTTTATCTTTGAAACCCTGAATGAATGTTCCATTGGGTCCTTAATCAATTTTTTTGTTTTGTTTTCCAATATAAATAAGCTTTGGAATAAGATTCACAATCTTTCGGGGATAATAAATCTATATCCTGTTGTGCCCATTCACATACCATACAAACTAAAATTTTTTATTCCTCTGAGATAGTAGCTTCATCTTGTGACAATAAAGGAGTGACTTTCCGTAGATCTTGGAAGGGAGTATAAGTCAAAATCCTCTTTCAGGTTTTCCTCGTCCTCCAATTTTCGTTTTAGTAGATTGTTCTCTGTTGTATTTCCTCGTGTTGTGTCTTCTATATTGATGTATGTACATTTTTTAAAACTTTCTTCCTCCATACTTTCTAATACCATAAATGGATTAATATCTTTTGTATCCTTTAGAGCTCCCATATTTATATTTCTCTATGTTTTCCTTCTTTGAGTAACCTTGGTAAAACCCTCATTATTTAATTTCCCCTAATTTCTTGTTGTTTCCTTCACTCTAGAAAATATCTTTTTGGATGACCATGGTCATGGCATAATCTGCATCTGAATGGAACATGTTCATAATCTATCGGTTGTGACCATATATCTCCTTGATAATATAGACCAATATATTCTAGAAGCGGTTGAAATATATTCATGTAAACACATATACGAGCATAAGACATATTTTTACCCCTTCCAATTATTTTAGAAACTTTTAAAAAACCATCTAAAGCATGCCCTATCCCTTCAATAATTTCTCGAATCGAAAAATCAATAGGAAGAGAGTATAACCTTACCTATACTAGTGTTTTTTTGAATTCCTCTTTGTCTGGGTTGAAACGAGCTTTAAAGTGTCTGATATAGAGCCCAATGTTGTTGAAAAAATAGGGTCCTCCTTCAAAGACCCCATCTTTGTATATTTTAGAAGATGACAGTGAAAAAACCTTTAGGACCCATACGAAGGTTTGCCTCTCCCTTTGGTTGCCAATTTTGTTGAGTTCAATGCTCCAATTCTTTTCCTGTGGGCTAACTTCTAATGAATTTGAAAATGAAGGCATGGTCCAACATTCTCTTTCTATGGTACTCCACACATATAGTAGGGATAAAAAACATATTGTTTCTATAGTTTTAGGTATATAGTTTCCTTTTAAATACATTTTCCATTCATCTCCAAATACTAGCAATGTATCGAAGTTTGTTGAGCTTCCTCAAGAGGCCCAGTTCCCTCCACTCTAATTACTCCTACCAGCTAGAATATTTTTGAATGAGGGGTGACCTCCTCCTACCTCCAAATTTAGTTATAGAACTTCTTTCATGTGCTTTCCTTACTAGCAAATGTTTTTTGATTTCATAGATGCAAAAATGTAAATACCTTACTCTCATCATCTACAGATATGTGAGTTTGACTCTCACTCTCACTGACATCGAGTCACCAACTCACAATATCATATTGATAAAATATGTAGTTGTTAAAAGAAATGTGATATTCATAATATTCTCTAAGGACCTTAGGGTTGGATAATTTAAAACCTTATATTAATGTTAGAATACCACATCTTTGCGTGAGGCATCTCAATAGCATATATTTTTGGGAAAGATTATGAGGCTGATGAGTCCAAAAAATCATTTATAATATTAATTTATAATTATTTATATATTAATTTATTTGGATATTTAAAATACTAATTTATAATTACTTATGTAATAGTTAATACATTATCATTTAAAATATTTTCTACATTTTTTAGTAAGTTATTATTCATGAAAAAAAATGAAATTGTATTTACATTGTAAGGTGTTCCATTGGGAAGAACTCCCCCAGAAGCCACTCTGCACCCCTATGCCCCATCAGATCCATTGTTAGAAGATTGAAAGTTCTTCTACAATTACATCCCACTTCAACTGCCAATCAAATCTTGATTTGTGAAACCATTTTTCAACGAGTTAAACTTTATAATATGCCATTAAGTCCCTTTCCTTTCCCTATAAATAGGTGGGCTTCTCTTGCAAATTTCATTTGTATTTTCAAGAGTTAGGAGGGTTTCAGGCACACTTGAAAGTTTGAATTCAATCTGTAGCAATCCACTTGTGAGATTTAAGCATTACACGAGGTTTGGTGACAGAGTCTAAACCTCTACAAACATTAGTTCTTCTAGTACAAAATTTGGTCGTGGGAAGGTGAAGTCTAGAAAGTCTGTGTTCAAGTCAAAGAAGGACAACTTGCAGTTCTTGGTAGGAAGAATCACTAAGTTCCTTAAGGCTGGTAAGTATGCAGAGCATGTGGGGGCCGGTGTGCCCATTTACCTCGTCGTTGTTCTTGAATACCTGGTTTTTGAGGTACTTTTAATTCCTACACTCATGATGGAACTCCAAGGGATTTTTGCAGAATAATTTTTGTTTTATGAGAAAATTTTAGGCTTTACTTGTGGCTTTATGATTTAGGGATTTTAAATCCTTGTTCCTGTGTTTTTATGTTTAATTTTTTCCATTGATTCTACTAGCTTTTGATTTGTAAGGTTTTCGATGTCATTATCTTTGCAAGTAGGTTGCATTATTTCATTTTAGAATTGATTTTATGAGGTTTTATTTGCTGAAAGAATTATTGGCATTTCGATATGATATATTTGGCTTCTACTCAAAGGGATTTCATCATACATGATGGTGTGTATGGTTGCAGTTCTATCAAACATAATTAGCCATGGGTCATTTTTGAAAAAATCTTTCAAGATCATGTGGAGCCATCTATATTATATCATTTTCTATTGAAGTAGGGAGGAAAAGGGGATGGTTATAACAATGGGCGGTTGGTTCCAATCCTTTTTTGTCTTCCTTCATTCCTAGGAAATGGAATGCACAAAACATGCAATAAAGTGGATGAAGAGAATCTATCATTTTAGAGAACATGTCATTTTAGAATTTATTTATATAAGATATAAATTTTTATACTTATATTAAAAATGTATCTTTAATCTATAAAATTATAGCAATTTACTTATATTCTCTATTTGAAACATCATGTCCTGTAAATATGTTTTTTTTCCAAAGAAACCAAACTTAGAAGACAAGTCCAATTTATTAAATATAGATCAAATCAAGATTATAAAACTCCAACGGTAAATGTATTGTTAAAAAATACATTAATCAAGGATTTCAGTCATTTTTATCTTAAAAACAAATTATTGAAAAAAATTATAGAGAAAGGATGGATCCAGTCTTATAAAACTCCATAGATAAAGGTGCTATTGTGGAGTAAAATAACCTGATATTTCATCCAATATTACTTCAAAAATAATTTAAGTGCACGAGAGAAAGGGGATTTCCCATCATGAAATGGGGGTGAAATTAGACAATGCTTTTTTCATTTATTGACCAAGGGAAAAAAATAAACATGTTGTCTTACATTTAGGGCAAACATATTTCATCACAATTTTTTTCTCAAATGGCTTCATGAAGATGCATTATATCACAAATATTAGGAAAATTGGTTTTTCAATGATAAACCAATACTAATGGTACTTTCGTTTTGTTTAAAATAACCACCAAACCATTTTTTCAATTAGAGTGGACCTAAAACTCACACTACCAAACCACCAAACCACCAAACCACCAAACCACCAAACCATTTTTTCAATTAGAGACAACACTACCAATTGTTTTTCAATTAGAGTGGTGTCAAAACTTGTAGACTTCCAAGAAGAGGAAACAATGAAGCTCCACCAACTTCCATTAGCCTAACCATGGAAAAGGTTCCAAACTATTAAACTACACCCAATTTTTAGGAGTTGTTGCTCAATAATCTCACTTTGATCTCTGATCTTGGGTAATACACTTAGGATATTACTCTTTTTGAAGTATATATTCATTCAATTTCAACACAAAGGGTGTGCTTAGTATCACAACATGAAGAAGGTGAGAACCCAAAAGAAATTGTGTCACACTTCTCCCATCCACAATACTCATATCTTTGCACACATCAATGCTCAAATGCACTCTTTTTGTGCCTCCTACACCAACATGGAATTTTCTAAATCCCATAAGGTGTTTCTGTGGAGTTCCATGAATAGTATGAGGATTGAAAAACAAGAGAACGACATGATCTCCATATTTTTTTCCTATTTTATGCACGTCTTCATGAAGGTCAAAGAACAATCTCTGGCACTTGGTGTTCTCCACTTGGATTGAAGAACATGAATTGTTCATTCCATGGCATGGCTTAGGTTGGCTTTCATGAAGGGAAAATGAAACCAACTTTGGTGCACAGATCAAAGAATGAGATAATGTTGCGCAACTTATTTCATAGCCAAATGTGTACATTGGTTTCCCTGTGTAAAATATGTAAGTTCAGCCTAGGCACCGAGTTGTAGAATTCAGATGCATATTCATGTTTGCCATGGGTACTTTTATTCAAAATTATTCAGGATACCATGTTACACGCAATCTCCCACCTATGTAAAATACAAAAAATGAATTTGATTGTTTCATCATGCTAACAGTTATGACAATGATTATAATATTTTCAAAAAATTGGTTGTAAAAACATAATTGACATATCTAGGAATTTGACAGTTCCTGGGACTCAATAGATTTGAATTTAATATGAATCTATGCTAATATAGAAAGGTCAATATACATGGATTGTGCTAACTAAAAATTATTTCAGTCAATACATCTACTCCAACTTGGCCTGGATATCTCATCCACAGAATGTCGCATATATTCGAATTATCTGTAGAAAATGAAATGTACATTGTTCCCCCTAACATAACTAACAATATCATTGCTTCTCTTGCTACATCTATTGTGTCTAATACTAGTTTTTCTTTTTGTCCATGCAATAACAGGCTAGCTCTGTTAAGCCACTCTACTTCTATTGTTTGGTATGCTCCTACAATTATCAATGTATAATTTGCTTGAGATATTTCCTGAGAAGCCTCACTTATTAGTATATAATTTCTCTGGTAGGCTACATTTTCATAGCCAAGCTTATTTATAGTTGTTGTGTATTTACCTAAACCTTGTAGATATGTTGTGTATCTATATGGTATACCTGTAGAAATTTGAGAATAAGGTGAGTTGGAGAGTGCCTCAATTTACCGAGAATGGGGTGAGAAAAAATAAAATTGGCTTATTCATGAACTACAATGTTGAAAATTAGATGGATTGCAATGTTGAAAATTGGCATGTGAGCTGCAACCATGAAGAAATAGGTGATTTTAGGAGTTAATTTGGAGAGCGGCCCAATTTACCAAGATATTATGAGAAAAATCATGATGGGGTGAGTTTCCATGATGAAAATTAGTAAGTTCCCTACCATGATGAATACATAGTATGGCAATCATTATTTTCATTATGAGAAAAATGAGAAGAGGGTGATCTTCCATGATGAAAATTAGTATGTACAATATGATGGTGAAAAATATAAGTGTACCCGACCTCCCAAGGCAACCCACAATGAGAATGCGGGTGACCAATAAAGTTGTATCACAAAGATTAACCAACTGAAAAAAAAAATAAAAAAATAAAAAATAAATAAATAAATAAATAAATAAATCTTATTTAATGGGATAGCTTGAGTAATGATAAAGTTTCAATTAAGTGTTGGGACTACCTGCATAGTTGCAAATCATGACATTGGTAACATATGAATTAGATCCAATGAAAGCCAGTGATTTGATTTGGGTTGGGGATAATGAAAATGCCCCATTATTTCTTTTTAATAGAACTATCCCCTATCTTGCAGCCTCCAAGGCCAGTTGTTGATGTTGTTCACTACAAGCATCCCTAGGTCCAATATTACCATAGTCATGCATTGCTGGATTGCCATAAAATAATCATATGCACATATGAACAATGAAAGATTTGAATAGAGTTGTGTCTATAAAGGCTTCCTTCAAGTTCCCAACCATCACTACTGCTTCTCCATGATCCATAAGGAAATTTCCATAGTTGACATCTAATCATGTTAATCAGACACAAGCAAGATTTGAATAGTTAATTAATTCCCAACAACATATTCTTTACAAATAAATAAAACAACAAACCTTTCTATTGTTTGTACATACTACTGACTAGGCTCCATGATATCTGCCACTTCTCTCTCAGGAGTCGAAGTCTAGTGTTGGGTATTGTACACAAATTTTTTTGAATCAAAGTCTAATACTATGTATCTACACAATAAAATTGAACAAAAAACCAACTAATTTAAAAACTGATCAAAACTCTACACTATTTTCTGGAAAAAATTGGACACCGTTAAAAAACTATTATGGAGTACAAACTAGCATTCACAAGTGTATAAATTATCCATTCAATCCCCATTCTCCTCTGATAACTCCAATGAAAAGCTTTGGGTTTGCACAGGTTAGAACTCCATTAAATTTATTATAAAAACACATGACACTTACAACTTGGCCATCAATCACACAATTTTTAAATAATAAATTATAAGTGTTCTATGAATCATGTTATGTAACATGAATTTTCCATTCCATTTTTAAGATCAAATTCAGCCCTACAAGCATAAATTATATAACATATGATATATAACATATCACTTACAAAAATAAAATTGAAGCAAAAGTAAACAGCATTATTATTTTCAACCACTCCCACTAAATTCAATTGACAAATTTAAATAATATATATTTAAAATATTTTATTAAATATAAATACTAAATATTAACTCTATCTTATTTATCTTTTATCACAATTTAATTTAAAGTGGTATATAGTATATACACGGTTATATTTATGGAATATCAATCAATACTTATCCTTATTCATTGTTCTATTATATCATCTCTAACATGATTTTGCAATCTCAGATCAATAAATAATCATAACTGAATTTTTAGGCATATACTGCGTCTTCAAAAAGGATGGATTGCCATTCTCAACTCTCCATATTTCCCTGCAAAATTTATTTAGTCGTTCCAAAGTTTCAGACTTTTTTGATATAGTGGGATGAGTTTTTTGAGAAAATATTAGAGATATTGAACATTATCAACTAAGTAGCACTAGTTTTTTATCAAAGTTGTAGATTTTACACTAAAATATGAATAACTGGGTTTTGTTGTTTGGTTCATTTTCATCTAATAGGTGATGATGTCTGAAATGTGTATGGTTGTGATGCAAATTTAAATTTGAAAAGATAGCCATCATGTTGTTCATGAATTAATATTATTTAATTTAGTTTATCTCATGTCATCCACTACTTGTATTTCTTCAAAATCTATCAATTTTTTTCTATTGGAACTTGAAAGAGCATATTTGAATATTAAGAGACAATCTACGTTGGAAAAGATCATCGAATCTATAAATTTGACATAATTTAAGTGATTTCTCTTTATATTCTAGATTTGAATGACATTTTGTTTACTAATTTTATCTTCAATGATCTTTTATATCTCACTATTTTTCTTGAATTATGTCTTACAACATTTTCTTTACAAACAATTGCTAATTTATTTATAGAGAATTTATTTTATATTTTTTATATTTTTGAAAATTAATACAAATAATAATGTATAAATTAAATTTAGATAATTCAAATATATAGATTATAAATACAAAGAAATCATATAATTATAATTAAAATTTATTATTTTATTAATAAATAATATGTTAAATCATAGTTTACAATAAAAAACAATGCATAAATCAATTTATATTTGTGGCTAAAGAGAAAGTTCATTGTAATATAGCCATATATATCACATTCAAAAAATTAGATAATTATTTTTATATTTTTAATAAATTAGCAAAATTGAAGGATTAAATTTCGCCCTTCCACTGTTTTTGCATGTGTATGTTTTAGAAAACATTCATCAATTTGCACTTTTCTTTTTTAAATGATTTCAAATTATATATATATATAATTTAAATATTTATAAAAAATATTATTAACCATTTTATAATTAGCATTTTAGGAATTAATAAGATTTTTTAAGATTTATAAATATAAATTCTTGAAATGTTTTTCTTATTCTAAATTAAATTACTTTTTCTAAATTTCAATACTTAGAAATTACACTTAGAAATTTTCTAATTAAGAATAGAAACATTTCCATAACCTAATAATAAATTCTATTCTAGACATTGAGAGATTATGATCTAATGTTGTACGGAGGAAATCATATAAATTATAGAGAAGAAATTATGTTTAAACTAGGTTGTTATTCCAAAACAAACTATACAATTCTTTTAACCATCAATATTGTAGGTAAAGAGTAAATTAGAGTGAACATACCTAGAGGTGGTTGTCTTATTCTAATTAGGTGCATTATTTCTACTAATAAAGTTTATTAGTTAATTTAAGATTCATTGATGAAATATTAAGTTTTTCATGTTAAAACTCCATAGAAATGTCATCCATATTAAGTTTTTCATCTTCTCATTCCATGCGAATGTCATGCATATTAATTTTTTCATCTTCTCACTTCATGGGAATTTAGATTAGTTAATGTGAAGCAACATATTTTGAGTTTTCACATTATATAAAGTACATTTTTACACTTAAAATTGCTCAGCCCAGTTTAGGGTGGATGGGTGAGCATTGGATGTATATGTTTTAGATGGGTGAGAGTTAGATGCGATATTTTTTTTAGATTCAAATTTTTTTATATTGTAATTTGGATTTTATTAATAAAATTTCGAATTTGTTTTTACATAAAATAAAGTATAATATACATATCACATTAAAATATATAACATATATATAGTATTTATAAATGAACTTTCATTTTACCATATAAATTAAAATAATGATTGCATAACTATTTTTAAATTTAATTAACAATTAAAAATTTAATATTTACAATATAACAAAATTTTTAATCATGAATATTTACCATGGATATTATTAAATTCTAAATAAGATTTTGTATAATACCATCAACATAACTTATTTCAAAATCAAAATAATTTTAAAATACTTTATTTTAATTTAATTTTATAACATTTTTTAATTAAATGTAAAAGGAAAAAGGTTATAATTACCTTTGAGGTATATATAAACTCTTAATCCTCACTACTACTAAAAATATTCCCATAGAGATTAAATTAAGGTTTTAATAAATTAAAAATGTGAAAACTTTATATATACATATGTCAAATCTATATAATATAAATATTATTATAAAGAACCACCATAGATACATTTTAACCAAGGATTCAAGCAAAGAGAGAAAACAAAGTGACTAACAATGATAGAGGAAAGATAGCGCAGGATTATTTCAGGTTTTTTATTATTGTGTTTTATTTGACATGATTGACCTGAAATATAGGTTTAATATTTTATGACCAATTATATTTTTTTTATGTTTAGATACCTTCTTAAATACAATACAATGGGATCATATTTAAGAGAGAGAGTGACATGAACGGGGAACAGAGTGGGGGAGAGATACATAGAGGTGGGAGAGAAAGAGAGAGAGAGGAAGGAAGGGAGAGAGGAGGAGAGAGGGAGGGAGGGAGAGATGGATTTGGAGGGGGAAAGAGAGGTAGGGGAGAACAAAGACATTGAGAGATAGAGGTGGCGAGAGAGAGGGAGTGATAAGGGAGAGATGAAGATTGAATGAGGGAGAGAAGAGATGAAGGAAGAAGAGAAAATGACAGGATAGAGATAGGGAAAGGAGGGGAAGAGAGAGATAGGGGGGCATAGATATGGAAGGGGGAGAGAGGGAGATAGGGATAGAGTTGGAGGGTGGAGAGATAGATTGTGTGTGATTGGGGGGAGATAAAAAGGGAGGTGGGAGAGAAAGGGAGAGAGAGGACTTAAGAGAGAAGAGAGATAGAGGGGGGGGGAGAGAGAGAGAGATGGATTTGGAAGGGAAAGAAATACATAGAGACAAAAAGGTGGAGAGGGAGAGGGAGTGACAAAGGAGAGATGGAGAGCGAGAAAGAGAGAGAGAGAGAGATATATAGATAGATATGGAGAGAGTGTGTGTATGTTTTGGGGGTGAGAAGGAGATACAAGGGGAGACAGTGATATAGATTGAGGGGGGGAGAGGGAAAAAGAGGGGAGGAAAAGTGAGGGAGGGAGGAAGAGAGATAGATATGGAGAGAGAATGGGGTGAGAGAGAGAGAGAGAGAGAGAGAGAGAGGAAGAGGGAACGAGCGAGAGAGATATATATGGAGAGAGAGTGTGTATGTTTTGGGGTTGAGATAGAGATATAGATGGGGGGAGAGAGAGAGAGAGAGAGAGAGAGAGAGAGAGAGAGAGAGGAAGATGGAGAAATAGATAGATATCGAGTGAGAGAGATATATATGGAGAGAGTGTGTGTATGTTTTCGGGTTGAGATAGAGATATATATGGGGGGGGGTGAGAGAGAGAGAGAGAGAGGAAGAGGGAACGAGCGAGAGAGATATATATGGAGAGAGTTTGTGTATGTTTTGGGGTTGAGATAGAGATATAGATGGGGAGAGAGAGAGAGAGAGAGAGAGAGAGAGAGAGAGAGAGAGAGAGAGGAAGATGGAGATATATATATGTGTGTGTGTGTGTGTGTGTGTGTGGAGAGAGAGAGTGTATGTGGGATGATATATAGATATAAAGAAGAGAGAGACAAATAAATGGATCAAATATCTCTCCACTGAGAGATTTGATCCCTCTCGACTCTTGATAGATCCTGGATTAAGATGAACCTAGAATGGTTTATATAAATTATTTTTTTAACAAGGTTGAAAATATCTCTATAGATTTTTTATCAGTGATATATGAAACCCATTTTTGCAAGCTTATGGTTTTGTACATTAAATTATAAGACATTTAAAAAAATGAATCATTTTATTAAAAAAAATAAAAAATCACATTTTCTTGACATTATTTTAATAAGAATGTTGATTTATAAAATTTACAATATGACAAATAGGAAAGATATTATAAAAACAAAAAATAATAATTTTATTATAAAGAAAAAATCATATTTTCTTAAAATTATTTTAATAAGAATTTTGATTTATAAAATTTACAACATCTTGGAACCTCGCATTTCCCTTGCAACAACATGGGGGAAAACCACACAGTCCAGACCTTAAAGAAAGTCATTTTCTATTTGGTGTAGTGGCTCTGACTGGGCATAAAGGGATCAGTTTCGCAATAAGGATGATGAGGGTGTGTTTTGTTTATAACATGAAAATGGGAAATGATTTAATATATCATATGCATTTAACTAAAATATCTATTCTAATATATACCTGGGAGTGTTCATTCCTTCATGCGATCTAAAAAGATATCTTCCAAAAATTAGTAATGAATATTATTTAAAATTTGAAAGAGATAAAAATTATGTAAATACAATTATTTTGACAAAATAGTTTAATCAAAATGATTATGAAATATGTATCGCATTTATATTTTTGATTATATATAATATAAGAAATCATAAACAAATATCAGTATAGAAGAGCATTTAACATTCACTTATGATAAAAACTCTAATACATAATACAGATAAAAAGATAACTGTCAATTTAAGAAGCAAAACTTAATATAATGTGTAGAAGTACCATATATATGATTTTCTACTCATTCAAACTAGTTGTAGTTTTCTACCCCTCTTCACTTTCAAGAAATTTAAGGAGTACACTAGTGCAACTTCAGTTAAACAACTTCAGTGTCAAAAGATAATAGATTTTGTTCCATTAATTCATCAAGGCATTCACAAACTTATAGAAGTGCATTCTTTGCATATGTTTTTGAAAAAAAATTGGACCCTTCTCTAAATGCATGAGAAGGGTTTGAATACCAAACTAAAATATGTTTAAAATAGATTATTACATAAAAAATGGAGGAGGTTTCAAAAAACCATCCTCGTAAGGATTAAACTTAAAATACAATCTAGGAAATAAAATAAGGACATGATCATGTGGGGTGATCATATTTGTGAATTTGATCTCATAGGTGAGAAATATCCACCATTGGCTTTAACTGAGCTAGCTGTGTAATCCCATATCTGACCTGGCCTTTAAACACTGCATTCAAAAGTGTTGAAAACGATTTCTTTGTAGAATTAGTTAATGATTGTAGTGTTAGGCATTGATGATAAGGTTTGATAAAAAAATTCTAGTAATTTTTTTTATCAAACTTATTTATCTTTTTAATAGTTTCCACCTGCGTCTCTGTACTTTCCTTCCACTGTGCTTCTAATGGCTTAAGCTCTGGGAGCACTTCAACTATGGATTATTTAATAATTTTAGCTTTTAAAAGCTGTTCATTAACAGATTCAATAATTTCATTGTTCAGCCTTGATGCCTTTGTCGTTGCCTTCTTTGCTTGTTTTAGTTGCATTTCCCAATATTTAAATAAAATCTCTTTATGAAATTTATCTATCTTAGGGAGGTCATATCTCTTTCCTCCGTCAGACCCTTGCCACTAAATGAACTCAGTGATTTTCTTTTCAACTTTTTCACATTCAAGCCTTCTGTTAGCAATTGGTTGGATCCGAATCTTGCTTGTATCACAATAAGAACTGGTGATTAAAATTTGTTCACAAAAGGTTTCTTGTTGTTTCTTTAGC
Organism: Pinus albicaulis; assembly: GCA_034641835.2. Lineage (NCBI taxonomy): Eukaryota > Viridiplantae > Streptophyta > Pinopsida > Pinales > Pinaceae > Pinus > Pinus albicaulis. Next base: position 460,823,332 of record CM076574.1, on the reverse strand, counting down.
TTTTCATTCATTTCCAGTGCTTCTTTTATGAATTTCTCTACTTGAGGTTGACTTTTCAATTTGTCCATTGTTGCTTCAAGCTGTGTTTCTTTCTCTGTAATCTTCACTTGGTGTTGTAACTTTAGTATTTCAAAATCTCTTTGAAATTTATATATTTTCATTTCAATCTTCTTACTAGAATTAAAATTTTCCTATTCTAACAGTTTCTCCAACTCTTGAACTTTGTCTTCTTTCTGCTTAAGTATAAGTTGTACCCCTGTAGCTTTGTCAATGGTAGCAGTAGCATATGCTCCTGCAAACTATGATAACTTAGTCAAATGTTCTGTAGGATCAGCCAAAGGGTATTTCCATAGAACATCTACATATTCATCCATAATATTTGAAACTAATTCATCCATTATTCTTCTCTTTCTTCTCTTAATTATAGCTTTATGACTAGGACCGTAGAAGACATAAAGTGAGGGTATCCCTTCAATCTTTAAAAAAATATGTTCTGTAGGGTATGCCAAGATTATCTCTTGATCATGAACTTTAGGTACCTGCTGTAGTGGTATTACAATTTCCACTAAATTATGGGTCTGCTCTGGAGTTTGGAAACTTGTTGATTCATCAACATTAGGCTTTGGTGGTGGTGTTTCTATTTCCTTAGAAAACTTCTCCCATTATTTCTTCAAATATTTTGATTCAGGCTTATCTGTTTGCTTGGGTGTATTCTGGATATGCTAGACTTCTTTAGAAGATGATTCAGCTCAATTATTTTGTCCTTCCATTTGCATCTCAATACCTTTAATCACTTTAGAAATTATTTTCTTAGGACTCTCATTCCTGCTCTGAGATTCATTGTTAGAGTGATCTGAATTCTGAGAATTATGTTGTGATTATTTTGACTCGTAATTTTATTTCTCTTGAGATTCATCTTCAGACATATCCTTAGCCTCATTATCCAGAATAATACTGGGAGTTGGCATGTTGATATATTCAATACATAACAAGTCCAAATGAACTATTTCTAGCCTCTTATTTATGTATGATTGAAAAGCTTTGATGTTTGTTTTACTGAGCTCACTGGATGAAAATTTAAATACATCTGTGAGCTTCTCCACACCTTAAGAGAAATCATCAAAAACATATTTCTCATTCAAGAAAAGTTTAAGTTTAAGCTCAGTGGTGAAATTCTTAACAACATTATTAGGATCATATGGCCTCTTTGGCATTAGAGCCAGATTTAATGAAGTAACATTTGAAATCTCTATGCATGACCAATGTCAAAAAGGGAAAAAGTACCACACTGTAAAGGGAAAGTACGCCAAATGGCCTTCTTGGCATATGTGAGTTGTTTGGACATGTCACTTACTAGAAGTTGGTAGGCGATTTCCCTGGCTAGGAGCTTACCAGGAACATAATAGGGAAGAACATGGGAAGAAGAATAACTCCCAAAAACTCTGATATAAGTGAAATTTTCTTCATCAAACCATCTAGAAACCGGTACAATGTATGTGCTAGCTTCCTTAGAAATCCTAGGGAATTTTTCATTAAATATAATCTGATGGATGGGAAACATAACTCCATTGCAAATTTTATAGAAATGTAAATGAAAATAAGATTCCCAAATGGATATATGGTAAATATGAATTGGAGTGAGGTCCCGGGTTTACCATTTCATCCCATAACAGGAAATCTTGAACAAAATTAAATTTTATCCAATATGTAAGAACTCATGTAGAAGGGGGGTATTGTTCTAGCGAAAACACTTCTTTTGATTTTGTAATCCATGATAGTTCTGGTCAAATTATCAAATAGAATGCTCGTCCAATTCATAATATAAGAATTGGAAATTGCTTCAATTAAAGGAACCCATTCTATAGAAAACCTAGTGGTATATGGTTTAGAAAACAACCTACATAGCGTTCCTGCAGCATAACAATAAGGAGAAGGTAAATGTGCTATCAGGTACATACCAAGTTTATCCCGTTTCAGCTTACCATGGTCATTTTTCCATCCCTTTATCAGTTTCATGAGGTCTATATCATTCTTTGTAAAGCTTTGGACAAAATATTTATTATAATTCTTCTACGACATGGGAAAGTGGTACATTATCTGTAAATCCTCTGTAGTGAATGAACCAATATTCTCCAGATTAGAGTTCTTGAATGATCTGTCTGTTATTGGTCAATGACCCACTTTACCATATCTATGTAGGGTAGAATCTTCGGCCTCATTGCTATTCTGGGAAGAATGAACATGCAACGTCAAAGTAGGATGGGTGTGAGGAAACTGTCACATCTGTTGTTATTGTTTTCACTATTTCCCTCGGTTGTTCTCATTAAAAAAAGTGGTACATTGCTTCCCATGAAGAACTGTCGCAATCCTTGTTGCAGGCTGTGTCTAAGAACAATGGAGACATGTATGTCTCTTCTACAGTGGACGTTTGTTCAATCGCCTTGACTTTCTTTGTCATTCCAGTTTTTCTCACGTTATTAGACGGTTTCCTGAATTCCAGTGAAAAGAGTGAACTCAGATCTGAGATGAATAGAAAGAAGGATAGAGTTAAAACATAATAATCAAAATCCAGCGCTCTATTATTCAAAACACGCTTCAAGAAAATATCAATCTTTCCAACCTTGCACCCATTAAATGCCATTAATAACCCATAACTCTTTCTGTAAAATCTCTTACACATCTTACGTAATATTTCCAATCTAACGATCTGAGACATTGGATCATATAATGGGTTGATTAGATCAGAATCATTTTGCGCACTTGAATAATAAGTGTTAATATTTCACATCGCAACTTTTAATAGTTACCAATGTTATTTTTTATAGGTAGATATTTTGAAAATCGATGTAGCAAATCTGAGTGTCGTAACTTATTGTGCTAATAAAAATTTCTATATGGTTTCTTGTCGCAAAACGCAAAATGCACTAAAGACGAACGTTTTTGCGCTTTATCGAACTTTTGGATATTTATAATTGTTCTTTTATTGTTTCTTCGGGTCCTACTTATCACAAATTTTAACGAGTTGTTATAAGTTTGCTATTTTAAAAGGCACGATGCAATTTCTCTTTAAAGGGATTTTTGATCATTTTTCAATGGGGATTTTATATAATTCCGAAAAGGTTGAAGTGCATATCACAATTTTCAATACTTATTATGTTATAACTTAATTGGCTTGTAATTTATGCGATTTGCAATGAGCGCTTTTGAAATCAAAGCGGAAAGGGAAAAAACCTTTATTCCTAAAGTTTTTTCAGACTTACACTAAAATGAAATCATGCTTATAAATTTATATATGTTTTTTTATAAAGGGTCCCTATTTCTTAAAGTAAATGTGGGGTGATGTATAGTACAACAATTGGCGATTCACTTGGGAGAACCAGTTATCTCTGATTGTATTTTTTTTAATTTCTAAAACTTTTCAAAATAAAAATAGTTGCAGGAATGAATTTCAACAAATAATATCTCACTGAGAAATAAAATTTCACTTGATCATAATTCATAAGAATTCCTCTTTAAAAATGAAAATATGAATATCTATATCAATCCTTACTAAGTTCAAAAAGATGAAGTAGGTGACTCACTCATATTAACTTTATAAATATATACTCTTTTATCACAAGTAGATCCTCTGATCCATTAGGAAATTTAAGCTTATGATAGGGTTACCTTTCAACCAGCAATGATTCATTGTCCCATTCAGTTACTCTTATAATATTAAAAAACTAAGTTCAATTTTATATACTTTATCTCTTTTCGAACTTGTTTTATTTTTGTAGATATTTTATATGTATGTTTAACACTTAAAATCCATTGTCTTGGCTTGGTAACCAAATATTGAAAATGTCATTCACTGGTTGTAACTAAAATGATCAAGTTGGCTCTTGATGAGACCCCTTGTCCTTTGATATAAGCTCAAGTCATTACCTTGTTTTGGATGCTAGTATTGGTAATGTTAGTTCAATTATTTCCCTATGAACATGGTAAAAAATATCTTGATGAGACTTATTATCTTCTAAGATTCTTAGCATAAATTTTTAGACTTACTTTCTAAAAAAGTGACAAGTTTTCCAGATGGGGTGAATCATTGGTCCTTTTGAGTGTTATGGATTATAATTTTAGAGTTTAAGATTACTAATCTATGAAATATTCTTTATTATGTTAAATATTCTTTTCTGGACTGATAATAGAATAACCATAATTTATAAAAATGAGAGTTCATCAAAGAATAAATAACTTCAGTGAAATTACATTTTTCAGCGAAAATAAAATCTATTTGATATTCGAATCTTTCAATTGTTTCCTTAACAATTCTTATTTCTGGAAGCAATAAATCACAAATTTTTCTCAAATATTTTTATTTGAAAAGCCAAAAATTAATACTATTCAACTTTTATTTTCCTAAGAAAAGAAAAGAAAGTAATATACTGTTAGGTCCCTATATTACTAGTATAGTCCCTTATTTTTGTTAGTGTAGCCCCCTTATTGTTATTGTTGTACCCCTATAACCCCAATTTTGTTATTATTGCGCCCTTACATTATTATTTTTATTTTAGCTAGGATTATATTGACCCCATGGAATCCTATATATAGAAGGAGGTTTTGTCATTTGTATCATCCCATTATTGTTCATTAATGTAATGTAAAAGAGGTTACCCCCTTGAAGTGACTTATTTCTATGGTGTTGATCCCTCTTTTCTTCTATTTTTGGAGCTGGTTTTATAAAATTTGGTAGCAGAGCTTTGGATTCTAGGTTTCACTGTTCCAAACATGTCATCGTGGAATTTTATCTATAAATGTTTTTCTACAAAGTTTCAGAAGCTGAATTTTTCTATCATGCAAGGCCAAAATCCTGAGGAACTTAGGGTAAAAATTTTAGATCTTGGTTCGCAATATTTTCGGAGATATGATCTATGGAAGTTAGGGTTATTTCAGGCTCCTGACTTTCATCTCAAAGAGGTGACCATGGGAAAATCATCATAATTCCCTCTCTGCACATCAGATTGGAATTCTGTAAAAATTAGTCACAAGAAAATAGACTGTAGTTTCCTATGTATCAATTTCAGAGCCGAAGGAGGAAACAGTGACACGTGGCACGTCATACAAGTTTTCCCTATTGAACCATTCCATAATTAGTTCATTATGGGAGATTGGACATAACATTTCCTTGAAGAATCCAAATCAGGTCAGACCTGTGGCATTCGAAAGAAGATTCAGAGGGCTAATATAATGCCAAATTTCATATATTGAAGATCCAAAATAATAGAGATGATCCAGTTTCAATATCGAGCTCCTCAAAAGAAATAAAAGGGTGTGTAATTTTTTCTGAATTGCATAAGTCTTGTTTGAAAACTTAGTTTGAATTGATTCTAAGGGATTATTGTAGAATAGATATCTGTATTGGGTTCTAAAATTCCCCCCTAAAAAGAATTCAACAACCATTAAGCCTTCATAAGGATCTACTATGACTCATGAAGATGAAGAAGTTCAACATGACATATCAAAAATACAAGAGCAAGTGCACCGAATTTCACCCTTGCAAAGAGCAACAAAAAATGAAATAGAAGTTTTGAAGAAAGGCGTGGACGCTAATATGGATGGTTTGAAGAAAGGCGTGGAAGCTAAGATGGATGGTTTGAACAATGGCATGGAAGCTAAGATGGATGGCATGGAAACTGTAATGGAAGTTAATATAGATGACATGGAAGCTAAGATCGAAAACATGAAGAATGATCTAAAAGAAGACCTGGAAGGTTTGAAAAAGTTGATACAAGAAATGTTTCCTAATGACTAAAAGAGAGTAGAAGAAACTCATGATGAGAAAAAAATAAATTTTAATCGTGATTTCATAAACTCTAATGTTGGATGGAAGACCCACCATATTCCAAAGATTGATATGAGGAAGTTTGATGGCAAGGATCCTGTAACATGGATACTATAGATGGAGAAATATTTTGGTCTCAATAATGTGAAAAACACACAAAAGGTACACATTTCAACTTTATATTTAGAACAAAATACAAGTGTATGGTATCGATGGCTTTGCTCTCGTAAAAAAATTATCACTTGGTCAATTTTTATGGAGGAAATGATAGCACATTATGAGGATACAAAGAGAAACACAATTTTTTAGCCAAATTATAAATCTCAAACAAAAGGGTTCAGTGGGGGAGCACATTGAGGACTTCCAAATATTGAATATAAGGGTAACTGATATTCTAGAGGAACACAAGATTGATGGATTCATAGGGAATTTAAAGGATAACATCAAACATGAGGTTCACATTTGGGAACCTGATTCATTGGAGAAGGAATTCAATGGAAAGGAAAATTGAATGTAAAATTATGGCAACAAGGAAGCCTACCACTCACATCTATAAATATAGAAGTGTTTCTACTCCTAGACTTCCACAACCTACAAGATTGACACCAAAAAAATTGGAAGAAAAAAGAGAAAAAGGGCTTTGCTACAATTGTGATAGAAAATACACTAAAGGTCATAAGTGTGTTGAGAAGAAATTATTTTACATAGATTGTGAAGAGGAGGAAGAAAATGAACAAGAAACTTCAAAAGAAGAGGATATACACCAGGAACCAACCCTAGAAGAAGAAATGAATCTGACCATATCGTGCAATGCATTGGCAGGAATTACCACTCCTCAAACTCTCAAGATAGAGAAATATCAAGAAGAAAAAGGTAATGGTGTTGATTAATTGAATTGAGAGTACCAAATTTTATTCATTGTAAGGTAACCAGCAATTGAATTGTTCTACTATAGGAATGTTAAATGATAATTTATAAATGAGTGTTTATAATTATATGAAATGCCATATTATCAGCCAATGTGAAGATAATAACATTTATTAGTCAAGTTTTTTCATCCCAATGGAAATGATATTAGCATAGAATTACAGTAATTACTAATCTTTAGATGATGGCTTTTAATTTCAGATTTTACCGAAAAAAAATTTAGGAAGAGGAAGTCAAATTATGGTATCCAAAGCAGAAAGATAAACAAAATCACGATGTCATGACAAAGCTTATAAATAAATAACAATGAAGAGCGTGTTTCACAATTATGCTCACTAGAAGTTCCAACATCAAAATCATCTATTTCTCCAGATCTCCAAAAAGCCTTGGAAAGTCATTCCAACATGTTTGAAACTCTCGAAGGACTCCCACCTATTCGTGATCATGATCATGCTATTAATTTGATTCTAGGAAGTGTTCCTCCAAACATCAGGCCTTATAGATATCCTTATGTCCAAAAGAGTGAAATTGAACGTATGATTGCAGAAATGATAGAGGCTAGTATAATTCAACCTAATAAAAATTATTTCTCTGCACCAGTAGTATTGGTGCACAAGAAGGATGGATCATGGCACATGTGTCTGGATTATAGAGAGACCAATAAGCTCACTATTAAAGATAAATTTCCCATATCTTTGATTAATGAATTATTGGATGAATTACATGGAGCAATTTATTTTACCAAGATCAATCTTCGTTCATGATATCATCAAATTAGAATGAAGACTGAAGATATTATGAAAACAAAATTTTGATCGCACGAGTGTCATTATGAATTTTTGGTCATTCCTTTTGGCCTTACCAATGCACCTTCTACATTACAAGGATTGATGGATTCCATTTTCAAACCCTTCCTTAGAAAATTTGTGCTAGTATTTTTTGATGATATACTAATCTAGAGCATGTCTTGGAAGGATCATGTTCAACATGTTGACAGGGTTCTCAAACTATTAGAGGAGAAACAATTATATGAAAAAACATCTAAATGTTTCTTTGGAGTACAAGAGGTGGAATATATGGGTCATATTGTATCTCATGAGGGTGTTAAGGTAGACCCTAAGAAAATTAAAGCCATTAAGGAATGAAAAGACCCCACAACCTTAAAGCAGTTGTGAGGATTTCTTGGGTTAACAGGGTATTACCTCAAGTTTGTTAAGAATTATTGGAGAATAGCAGCACCTATAACAACATTATTGAAGAAATATTCATTTTCATGGACTCCTAAAGTAACTAAGACCTTTGAACATATTAAAGAGGCAATGTGTCTAGCACCGGTCTTAGCTATGCCAGACTTCACAAAAACCTTTATTATGGAATGTGATGCCTCAGGAAATGGAATTGGTGATGCTTTAATGCAAGAAGGAATACCCATTTCTTTTGAAATTCATCCAATAAAAGGGAAGTATTTACAGAAAGCTATCTATGATAAGGAAATGTTAGCAATACTACATGCACTAAAGAAATGACGACCTTACCTAATGGGAATACACTTCAATGTAAAAACTGATAATGATAGTCTTAAACACTTTTTGGAACAAAGACTATCTTCAGAAGATCTGTAAAAATGGGCCACAAAGATGTTGGGTTATGGATTTGAAATAATCTACAAAAAATGGAAGCTAAATGTTCTTGCAGATGCACTCTCAATAAATGATGAAGAGGTAGAAGCATTTCTTTGTGCCATTTCTATTATCCAACCAAATTGGATAACCGAGGCAAGGGATGAATGGAAGAAGGAAGAAGAAGTGTGGACATTCATTCAAAATTTGCAGCAAGATCCTAGTAGATCTAAAACATTTAGTTGGAAAAATGATTGCTTATGGTGCAAATATCACTTATATCTTTGTAAGAATTCCCACCTAAAACAAAAAATTCTTTTGGAATTGCACACTTCTCCTTTAGGGGGACACTTGGTATTTTTAAAAACTTACCATGGGGTGAAGAAAGAAATTTTTTGGGATGGCCTTAAATCTGATATTCAAAATTTTGTGGCGGAATGTTTGGTTTTCCAGCAAAATAAAATTGAGACAATTAAGACCCTGGGTCTTCTACAACGTTTATCAATTCCAAGTCAATGTTGGGAGGATATTTCAAAGGATTTTATCACATGTTTACCCAAGTCTGAAGGAAAGAGTGTCATCATGGTGGTAGTTGTTAGACTTACCAATTATGAAAAAATTTGTGCATTATCTCATCCATTTAAAGCAAGTATAGTTGCTACTGCATTTATGGAAACAATAGAAAATCTACATGGAAACCCAAAGATTATTGTAAGTGACAGAGATCCCATTTTTGCTGGAAATTTTTGGACGGAATTATTTTCTTGTTTGGGTACTCAACTAGCTCATAACTCATCTTATCATCCTCAATCCAATGGTCAAACTGACATAGTGAATAAATGTTTGGAAGGATATCTTCGGTGTTTTGTATATAATAAACAAACACTATGGGTCAAGTGGTTACCTCTTGTTGAATGGTGGTATAACACTTCCTTCCATATTGCAGCAAAAATGAGCCCATTTATGGCACTTTATGGATATCATCCACCGTCCATCACATCATCTTTAAGAGAAAATGATAAGGTTCAAGAAATGGAAGATGAAATCGAGCATCAACAAGAAGCTCCACACCTCTTAAAGGATAACATAAATTTGGCACAAAATCGAATGAAACAACAGGCATATCAACATTGCAGCGAGAGAAGTTTTAATATAGGAGACTGGGTATTTTTATGGCTACAACCATACAAACAAATTTCCCTTAAGCAAGCTAAGAAGGATAATAAATTATCGCCAAAGTATTATGGTCCTTATAAGGTGTTGCAAAAGATTGGTAATATTGAATAAAAATTGGAGCTTCCTGCTTCTTTGTGAGTGCATCCGGTTTTCCATGTTTCATGCTTAAAGAAGGTTATAGGTGAAAAACTTCTAGTTCAAACAATATTTCCAAAACTTGATGAGGAAGGAAAATTCATATTGGAACCTGAAGCAGTCACGGAAACAAGAACTCGACAACTATGAAATCGATTAATTTCAGAGTATCTCATCAAGTGGAAGAACTTACCCACTAAAGATTCTACATAGGAGGATGAGAATTTTATATAGAAGAACCTAGAGATAATCAAGCATTGAGGACAACACTTTTTTGAAGGAGACGGGCATGTTAGGTCCCTATATTACTAGTATAGTCCTTTATTGTTGTTAGTGTATCCCTCTTATTGTTTTTTTTTGTACCCCTGTAACCCCAATTTTGTTATTATTGTTCCCTTAAATTATTATTGTTAGGTCGGCTGGGATTATATTGTGACCCCATGGACTCCTATATATAGAAGGAAGTTTTGTGATTTGTATCATCCAAGAATTTTTCATTTATGTAATGTAAAGGAGGTTTCCCCCTCGAAGTGGCTTATTTCTAAGGCGTTTATCTCTCTTTTCTTCTATTTTTGGAGCTGGTTTCATAATATATATAGGGGATAGAAGGGGTTACCTCCTATGAAAAAAATTTCTTTAAAATCTTCGCATTAACAGGAAAATGATTACTTTTTCCTGATAGATCTTGCAATAGAAATGTTGATGGGCCTATTTCTTCAATTATTTGAAATGGTCCTAGCCAAAGTCTTTGGAATTTGGTATGTTTACCTTTTTTCTCGTGTGCCTTATCCCATTTCAATACCAAGTAACCAATTTGAAATTTTTTGGGAGTGACAAAAGTTGTATCAAATGAAACTTTAACTAATTGTTGATGATGTGCGTGAGTAACTTTAGCTTTTTTTATTTCCTCTTCAAGTTTAAGAATTTGAAATTGTCTTACTTGCAAAGAAGAAGAAGTTGATTAATCAATAAATTAGAATAAGGAAAGAAAAGGAATAACTACATTGGTAGGAATAACAACTTCTTTCCCATAAACAAGATTAAATGGAGAGGTGCCAATGGAGGCCTTCTGATTTATTCGATCTGCCCAAAGAGAAAATTTTAATGATTTGTGCCAATTTAGTTGGTTTTGGTTAATGGTTCATTTTATGATTCTAATAAGGTTTTTATTTGTTCATTACACTAAACCATTTCCTTGAGGATAATAGTTAGCAGAATATTTAAGTTTAAAACCTCTTTTGATAGCAAATTCTATCATAGCAGCTCCTGAGAAATAATATGCATTGTCAAACATTAAAGCAGTGGGTAAAACAAATCTAGTTATGATAAAATGATCAATGAATTCAATAATATTCTCAGAGTTGGCTACATTTAGTGGAATTTATTCCACCCATTTAGTAAAGTAATCGGTAGCTCCGAGGATGTATTTATGTTGTTTGGAAGAGTTAGGAACGATCTCACCGATTATATATAATCTCCATTGCTCAAATGGTTTTTCTATATTAACTGGATGTAATGGGAAAGCTAGTTTCCTTTGTCTTCTAGACGCACTTTGGAAAACTTTTCATTTCCTTGCATAATCATGAGAATATTTGAAAATTGTTGGCAAATAGTAACCTGCATGCAGGATTTTATGTGCTGTTGTATTCCCTCCAAAATGTCCTCCAACTTGTCCAGCATGGAGTTCCTGCAAAACATTCTATGCTTCAGTTTTCTCTAAGCATCTTAATAATATAGAATCAAAGTGTTTTCTAAACAATACATCATTGATAATTTCATATTTCTTGGCTTTAATCTTAAAGCACATTGTGTTTTATAACTGAGTTGTGTTGGTACATATACATTTTTCAAATAAAACTTGAGATCAACATATTGAGATTGAGCATTGTTGAGGCTTACCTCTGACACTTGCACATAATTGCCTGAGTCTTCTTCTAATGATAAATGGGATGCTGATGTTAGCATTGTGAAAAAGCCTTGACCTCTAAAAATTTTAGAAGGTCTAATTTCTGCATCATATTATTGTAAAGAAGTAACCCAGTTAGCCCTTTTCTCTCTTAGTTCTATTTGCATCAATAATTGCCTTACTGCAGAGAATGGAACTATTATCTTGGTGTGATTTTTGAGGAGAAATGACCTAAAATGCTTTATTTCTTTGAAGACAAAAAATTCTTGTTTCTCAATAGATGAATAGTTTAGTTCTACACCTTGCAAATTGGAACTAAAAAATGATATTGGTGCTTCAATTTTTTGGTCACTGAGCTATGTCAGAACACCAGCATAATATGTATCTAATGAGATGTATATAAATTTAAAGGATTAAGAAAATTGTGAGTAGTTCTAAACGGAGCATTGATAATAGATTTTTTAATTAAATAAAACGCTTCCCTTTCATTATGTCCCCACTTGAAAACTAATTTTTTCTTAATCACTATTTGTAATGGTAAAACTATTTGTGAAAAGTTAGGGACAAATCCTTTTACAAAATTTACCTGTCCAAGAAAAGACTGCACGGTTTTATTATTATGAGGGAAAGGAATCCTTTTAATCTCATCTATTCTTTCAGGATCAATATAAATACCCTTTTTGGACACGATGAATCCTTAATGGTTTCCTTCATCTAGAGAAAAATATGACTTCTTTGGGTTTAATTAAATTCCATACTTTTTACATATCTCAAAGACTTGTTTTAGGTCATTCACATGATTGATTTCTTGTATAGAAAAGACTGTAATGTCATCTAGATAAATAACCACTGATTTTTTAATGAGTCCTCTAAAAGTTGTGTCCAAGGCTCTTTGAAAAGTGGCACTTTCATTGATTAACACAAATGGCATCTTTTGATAGGCATAAGCTCCTCACTCAGTCCTAAATGTAGTATTTAATCTATCATGTGGATGTACGGGGAATTGGTTATATCCCGAAAATTCATCTAGAAAAGACATAAGTTCAGAACCAGCTATAGTTTGCAGTACTTGTTCCATGGTTGGTAATGGAAAATTGTCTTTATGACATGCTTTATTCAAATTTCTAAAAATTGATACAAATCCTAATGTCACCATTTTTGTTCCTGACAAGAACCAAATTTGAAACCCATTTTGAATCTCTAACTAGAAATATGATCTTAGCTTTGAGGAGTTTATTTAGCTATGTTTTGAATTGATTTTCAATATTAGGATGAATTTTCCTCAATTTTTGTTGTATTGGTTTCTCATCTGAAATCATAGAAATAGTGTGTTGAATAAAATAAGTGTCATATGTTTTAAGATCAATATAATCCCAAGTAAAAACACTTTTGCAAGTCCTTAATAACTTCACAAATGGTAATCTTTCTTCAGAAAATAGACCAAGACCTAAATTGACATTTTGTGGTTTATCATCGGTTCCAAGATTTACTAACGTCAAATCTTAAATTTGAACTTTGAGCTTTAGAATTATTAACTCTCTTAAACCTAATTTGAAAACTAACTTTGGTATTGGATTTTCATCTTGTTCTTCCTTTATCTGAGTATCATGTTCATTTTCATCTAGAATTTGATTATCATAAGATCCTTTAGATGTAAGGAAATCTATGATGTCGGAATCATGATTAAAGACTCCCCAATTAGTAATACTATCAGGAACAGATAATCTAAAAATTAATTCAATAGAAAACCTATCGGGACTAAATTATTGAGATGGAATTAATTTCGATGCTACATTAGCCAATAAATATGCACTAGCATTTTGTATTCTGGGTACAAAGGAAATATTGAAAGCTAAGAAATAATAAGTCAATTCCTAGACTAATGATTGATAATGTTTAAGATGTCCAAAATTAAATTGTATAGTATTTCTTACTTGTTTAACAATGATCTGTGAATCTCCTAGTACTTTCATATATTTAATGTCAAGGTCAATTTCTTTGTACAAACCTTGAATTAATGCTTCATATTCTGCTATATATTTTGTGCAATCGAATTCCAGTTTGCAGGCTAACATGGTTTTTCTCCTTCTGGGCTTATTAAAATACAACCATCTCCTGCACCATATTCTGATTTACAACCATCAAAATAAAGAATCAAAAATAAATAATTAACTACTGGTTTCTTTACAAAAATTTTACACTTAGAAGTCTTTGTCTGGGAAAAAATTTCAATTTTAGAGATAACTGCATTATCAAAAAAGGGAATGGTTGGGAATTAACATTTACAATAAATGATTCCGCCGAGTAATTTCCAATAATATTATTATTAAATGATATTGTCTCATTTATTCCTTTAAGATCAGTAACTGTATGTTTCATGAATTTCTCACGGTCTACCCGAATTTGGTTTGGCTTTCCATAGTGGGGCAGCCACATATGTGACCAGTCTGTTACGAAATATCCATGATATTTCTCAAACCAGTCTCTACTCAATATTAAACCATAAAATTCAGGAATATCAGCCACCAATATATAAATTATCTAGGCAACCTTAGCGTTTGATGAAAATCTAATGGAAACATATTTTATTTCTTCGAAAACCTCTACTTTTGTTCTATCAAGCTGTACTATATGAACAAGATAACTTTGAGGAGTTATGTTCAACTTAGCACATATTTATTTCAGCATGATATTAGAGGAAGCCCCTGAATCTATTAAACAATTGTGGACGTTCTTACTATAGATATCTTAGGTTCAGATAAATGGAGTATGAGAGATGGATCGATCACCTATCATAATAAGATCTGTGGCATCTATTTTAGTTGAAGGAGAAGGAGGTTTACCCATTTTATTAGCATCTTGAACTACTACTGGAGCTGCTAAGGCTGAAGTAGGTACTACATTCAAATCTCTAAGTAAAATCTTCTGCTGCTGTTTTAGTTTATTAAGTTCATGGATTCAAATTTTGGCCCTGGTCTTTTTCATATCCTCAACTACATTATATTCAATGATGTGAGAGACTACCATTATCTTTGATTTAGGTGGAACATTTGAAATAGAAGGGTTAGTTTGTGTAGCCTTAGATGTAGACTTATTACTTAGTGTTTTCTCTTTAGCAGGCATTAAGTTCTTCTATTTCTGATTTGGTTGTGTTGTTTCAGTGGTATTCTTGCTCCTTGTACTTACAAGTAAATCTTCTTTTTGTTCATCATTTGGTAGGATGAAATCCCACTTTCCATTTAATTCATCTTATTCTTAGAATTCAGTTTCTTCTTCTTATGTTTTCTCTTCATCTGTGTCTTGATCAAACTCAGCATTAGATATGATGTTGGGTGGTTGAGAATTAGAAGACTGATTTTTCTTAAAAGGCCTAAAAGTCTTCTTTGAACTGGAACTTTCAGCAACTTGTTTTTTGATATGTTTCATTTCATTTGTCATGGTATTTAAAAATTTTTAACGACCTTCTACATCAAAAGGGTCTTTTGGTGTCTTTTTATTTGAATCATATTTGAAGGATACTTTCTTAGATTTCCTGTCTTCCTGTGAATTCTTCTTTTCAAGAGAGATTATGTGTTTCTCCATAGATAAAGATTGCTTCATATTTTCTGCCAATGTAGGTAATTTTTCTCTATCAAAAAATATGGCTATATTATATGGGAGAGAAGAAATATACCACTCAATTTGAACTTCTTCACCAGGGACTGATGTAGAAGGAATTTTATTGAGTAACTTATTAAATTTGGAATTGAAGTATTTTTATTTTCTCTCATGTTTTAGTCTTTAAATTTGATAGATCATTGATGATCGATGTAGTAGTTCTTTCATATCCAAACTTAGCTAAAAATTGTTCTTCAAACATATTCCAACTAGTTATAGAGCTTGTAAGTAAAGAGAAATACCAGGATCCTGCAGATCCCCTAAGAGTATATGGAAATTGTCTTACTCTACAATCTTCTTCACTTACCAATTTTATATTGATAGCTAACATATAATTATGGATGTGTTCTTCAGCTAGAAGACCATCATCATGATTAAATTTAGGTAACCATATTTCAGGGTATTTTGGAAGAGGATGAAGAGGAGCAGGGATTTATAAAACACTTGGATTGTTCCATGGTTGTACATTTGGTGGAGGTATTTGGCCTACCATTGGACCTTTGGTGGAGGTTATGGATTGAGTTTGAGTTGAAGAAGAGGTAGGATGAGTGCTATAACTAGTTGAAGGAGTAGTAGTTTGGATACTGGAACTAGTTAAAGTAACATTGATTCTTGGAATAGAAGTTATGGAAGTGAGTGGAGATAATGGAGGTGAATGGGGTGGATTATTGGATAAGACCTCACTAGTGATTGAATCTTATTCAGTCTTCTTTGTTTTCCTTAGATAAGTAACGATATTAAATTCAAAAGGAGGGATTCATGTCTTCTGAGTTTCTAATCAAGTTAATATTCGTCTAGGTTGTAAAGAAGATGAAACACTAATCTCATATGTTTGAGAATTTTCAGGATTTTCAGCAGAAATGGATACTCTCTCTAATTTTTCTATCAAGGACTGAACTTTTGGGGGATTTTGGTGAAAATATGGAGATAGTATTGGTTGAGTTTCACTAGGAGACTTAGGAGAGGGATGTTCAACTTCAGATCTTAAATATTTAGATCTAGCTAATGTTCTAGAATTTGAAGGGGATCTAGAGGGAGAGAGACTCTTTGATTGGATTTTAGATTGATTAGACCTTCTTCCCATTAACAATTGCCCTCCTTCTAGTGCCAAAATGTTGGAGCCTCAGAATTCTGTTGCAACAACATGGGGGAAAGCTACCCAGTCCGGACCTTAAAGCAAGTCCTTTTCCATTTGGTGTAGTGGCTCTGACACCAGATAAAGGGACCAGTTTCCCAATAAGGATGATGAGGGTTTTTTTTTATGACATGCAAATGGGAGATGATTTAATCTATCACATGCATTTAAATAAAATATTTATTCTACTATATACCTGGGAGTGTTCATTCTTTCATGTGATCTAAAAATATATCTTCCAACAATTAGTAATGAAGATTATTTAAAAGTTGAAAGAGATAAAACTTATGTAAAGATAATTATTTTTACAAAATAGTTTAATAAAAAGGATTGTGAAATATGTATCGTCTTTATATGATTGATTATATATAAGATAAGAAATCATAAGCAAATATCAGTACAGAAGTGCTTTAACATTCACTTATGATAACAACTATAATATATAATACATATAAAAATATAATTGCCAATTTAAGAAGATAAACTTAATATAACGTGTAGAAGTACCATATATACGAGGTTCTACTCATTCGAACTGACAATATTTTTCTTTTCCGATTCACTTTCAAGAAATTTAAAGAGTACAATAATGCAACTTCAGTTAAACAGCTTCAATGTCAAAAGATAAAATATTATGTTCCATTGATTCATTAAGGAATTCACAAACTTACATAAATGCATTCTTTGCAAATGTTTTTGACAAATTTCTGGACCTTTCTCTAAATGCATGAGAAGGGTTTAAATAATAAACTAAAATATTTTTCGAATAGATTATTACATAGAAAATGGATGAGGTTTCAAACAACCATCCTCATAAGGAGTAAACTTAAACTACAATCTAGGAAATAAAATAACAACATGATCATGTGGGTTGATCCTCTTTGCGCATTTGATCTTGGAGGTGACAAATATCCACCATTGGCTTTAGCTGAGTTGGCTGTGTAATCCCAAATATGACCTAGCCTTTAAACACTATATTCAAAAGTGCTAGCAGCGATTTATTAGTAGAATCAGTTAATGATTGTAGAGTTAGGCATTGATGATAAGGTTTGATCAGAAAATTCCATTAATTTTCTTGATCAAACTTATTTATCTTTTTAATAGTTTCCACCTATGTCTCTGTACTTTCTTTCCACTGTGCTTCTAATGGCTTGAGCTCTAGGAGAACTTCAACTATGGATTATTTAATAAGTTTAGCTTTTAAAACCTGTTCATTAAGAGATTCAATAATTTCACTTGTCATCTTTGATGGCTTTGTCATTGCCTTCTCTGCTTGTTTCAACTGCATTTCCCAATATTTAAATAAAATCTCTTTATCAAAATTATCTATCTTAGGGAGGTCATCTCTCTTTCTTAGTCAGACCCTTGACACTGAATGAACTCAATAATATTCTTTTCAAATTTTTCACATTCAAGCCTTCTGTTAGAAACTTATTTGATCAAAATCCTGCTTGTATCACAATAAGAACTGGTGATTGAAATTTGTTGAAAAAAGGTTTCTTGTTGTTGCTTTAGCTTTGCATTCATTTCCAGTGCTTCTTTTATGAATTTATCTACTTAAGGTTGAATTTTCAATTTGTCCATCGCTGCTTCAAGTTGTGTTTTCTTCTTTGTAATCTGCACTTGGTGTTGTAACTTTAGTCTTTCAAAATCCTTTTGAAATTGAGACATCTTCATTTCAATCTACTTACTCGAATTAAACTTTTCCTTTCTAGTAGTTTCTCCAACTCTTTAACTTTTTTTTCTTTCTACTTAAGTATAAGTTGTAGCTTTGTAGCTTTGTCAATGGTAGTAGTAGCATATTCTCCTGCGAACTGTGATAACTTAGTAAAATGTTATGTAGGATATTCCAAAGAGTCTTTCCATAGAACGTATATAGATTCATCCATAAGATTTGAAATTGATTCATCCATTATTCTTTTCTTTCTTCTCTTAACTAGAACCTTATGAATAGGACTATAGAAGACATCAAGTGAGGGTATCTCTTCAATATTTAAAACAATATGTTTTGTAGGGTATGCCGGAATGATCTCTTGATCATAAACTTCAGGCACCTACTGTAGTGGTATTAAAATTTCCATTAAATTCCGGGTCTTCTCCGGAGTTTGGAAACTTGTTGATTCATCAACATTATGCTTTGGTGGTGGTGTTTCTAGTGCCTTAGAAAAATTCTCCCATTCTTTCTTCAAATATTTTGATTGAGGCTTCTCTGTCTGCTCGGGGGTATTCTGGATATGATGAACTTCTTTAGAAGATGATTCAACTCCATTAATTTCTCCTTCCGTTTTGATCTCAATACCTTTAATCACTTTATCAATTATTTTCTTAGGACTCTCATTCCTGATCTCAGATTCATTATCAGAGTGATGAATTCTGAGAATTATGTTGTGATTGTTTTGAATCGTGATTTGATTTCTCTTGAGATTCATCTTCAGACATATCTTTAGACTTATTATCCAAACTAATATTGGGAGTTGGCTTATTGGCGTCTTCAATAAATAACAAGTCCAAAGGGACTATTTCTAGCAAATTATTTATGTATGCTTGAAAAAGCTTCAAAGTCTATTTTATTGAGCTCACTGGATGAAAATTTCAATACATTTGTGAACTTATCCACACCTTCAAAGAAATCATCAAAAATATCTTTCTTATTGAAGAAAGGTTTAAGTTTAAGCTTAGTGGTGAAATTCTTAACAACATTATTAGGATCGTATGGCCTCTTTGGCATTAGAGCCAGATTTCATGAAGTAACATTTGAAATATCTTTAAATGCATGACCAATGTAAAAAATGGAAAAAGTGCCACATTGTAAAGGGAAAGTAGGCTAAATGGCCTTCTTGGCATCTTTGAGTTGTTTAGATACGCTGCTTACTAGAAGTTGGTAGGCGATTTCCCTGGCTAGGAGCTTATGAGGAACATAATAGGGAAGAACATGGGGAGAAGAATAACTCCCAAAAACTCTGATATAAGTGAAATTTTCTTTAGCAAACCATCTATCAACCCATAAAATGTTTTTGCTAGCTTCCTTAGAAATCCTAGGGGATTTTTCATTAAAGATAATATGATGGATGGGAAACATAATTGCATTGCAAATTTTATAGAAATTTAAATGAAAATCAGATTCCCAAAGGGCTCTATGGTAAATATAAATTAGAGTGGAGTGCTGGGTTGTCCATTTCCATCCCATGATAGGAAAACTTGAACAAAAGCAAATTGCATCAATAATGTAAGCACTCATGTAGAAGGGGGGTATTTTTCTTATGGAAACACTTCTTTTTCTTCTGTAATCGATGATAGTTCTGGCCAAATTATCATATAGAATTCTTGCCCAATTCATAATATAAGAATTGACGATTGCGTCAATTAAAGGAACCCAGTCTATAGAAAGCATAGTCGTATCTGGTTTAGCAAACAACCTACATAGCATTCCTACAGCATAACAATAAGGGAAAGGTAATTGTGTTACCGGGTACATACCAATTTTATCCTTTTTCATCTTGCTTTGTTCATCTTTCAATCCCTTTATCACTTTCATGAGGCCGGTATTCTTCTTTGTAAAGATTTGGACAAAAGCTTTATCATAATTCTTCTGTGGCATGGGCAAGTGGTACATTATCCGTAAATCCTCTGCATTGAACGAACCAATATTCTCCAGCTTAGAATTCTTGAATGATATGTCTACTATGTTTGGGTGATCAATGACCCAATTTACCATATCTGTGAAGGGTAGAATCTTCGGCCTTGTTGCTATTGTGTGAAGAAATGAAAATGCAACATTAAAGTAGCATGGGTCTGAGGAAACTGTCGCATTTTCTGTTACTGTTTTCACTATTTCCCTGAGTTTTTCTCCTTCAAAAAGGTCGTACATTGATTCCCATGAAGAACTGTTGCAATCCTTGTTGTAGGTTGTGTCTGAGAACAACAGACGAATGTATATTTCTTTTGCTGCGGATGTTTGGTCAATCACCTTTCCTTTCTTTGTCATTCTAGTTTTTCTCACTTCGTTAGACAGTTTCCTGAATTCAAGTGAAAAGAGTAAACTCAGATCCAAGATGAATAGAGAGAAGGATAGAGTTAAAACATAATAATCAAAATCTGGTGTTCTATTATTCAAAACACGCTTCAATCAGATATCAATCGTTTGAACCTTGCACCCATTAAAGGTCGTTAATAACCCATGAATATTTCTATCAAATCTCTTACACATCTTACGTAATATATCCAATATAATGATCTAAGACGTTAGATCTGATAACGGGTTGATTAGATAAGAATCATTTCACGGACTTGAATAATAAGTTTTAATATCACACATCACAACTTTTAATAGTTACCAATAGTTATGTTTTTTGCCGCCGATGAATCTTGCAAAATGCAATCTGCGCAAATCACACATCACAACTTTTAATAGTTACCAATAGTTATGTTTTTTTGCTGTCGATGAATCTTGCAAAATGCGATCTGCGCAAATCGCACATCGCAACTTATTGTGGTAATAGAACTTTCTATATGGTTTCTCGTCGCGAAACACGAAATGCACTAAATACTAACTTTGTTGCGCTTTATTAGACTTTTGGATATTTATAATTGTTCTTTTAATGTTTCCTCGGGTCTGACTTATCGCAATTTTTAACGAATTGTTATGAGTTTTCTCTCTTAAAATGTGCGATGCGATTTCTCTTTAAAAAGCTTTTTAAGCAATTTTCAGCGAGGATTTTATATAATTCTAAAAAGATTGAAGCACATATCACAATTCGCAATATTTATTATGTTATAACTTAATTAGCTTGTAAGTTATGCGATTTGCGATAAGAACTTTTGAAATCAAAATGAAAAAAAAAAAACTTTTTTCCAAAACTTTTTAAAACTTACTCTAAACTAAAATAAAATCATGCTCATAATTTTTATTTTTTTTTAAATCTCTATTATTTAAATAAATGAAATTGTTGTATAGTACAACACAACATTACACATATTACACATATCAAAGAAAAATATTATAATTGTCTCTAAATTAATTTATTGTGTTATATATAAAAATTCGATTTCGATTCAGTGCTCTCTTAATATTTAATATTTAATCAAATTCATGAATTCTCACTTAATCTTTATTTCATATTTAAGCATCAGACTCTCTTAAATAGTTGGACCATCTTAGTCTATTAAAAACAAATGTCATTTACGTTTTTGAAATTTGGTATGTTATGATTTTAATCTCTCTTTCTTATGAATAACATAATTGAACAATAGATAAAGTGTGATTACGTTTTTATTAATAAAAAATCATATATTTTCAATAATAAAAAATTATATAAATAATTAAATTATATAAAACGTTATATATATATATATATAGAAAATATTAAATTTATTTATATTAATTTATAAATAAAACATAAATAGAGAAAAAAGTTTTTAGTAATGTGCACAATATATCATTTATTTATTAACCTTTTAATTATTACATTTATATTATTTCCTTCCTCTAAATCATCTTTTCCTGCCTATAATTCATCACCTATATTAGATTGGATATGTTATGATAAATCACATATAAAAAACACTAAAAAAAGTGATTTATTTTTATATAGAATATTGTTTATAAATTAGTTTATATTCATTATAATTTTGAATTTATCAAATATCGATATATCAAATTTATTAAAGTGTAATTTTTTTTGTTTTGAAAGATTAGAAGAAAGATATGTAAATATTTGATCTTTCTCAAAATTTGACAGATCGGGAGTTAATATGGATCCATACTAATTTAATTATGAATAATTAATCATTATAACTAATAATTTTTTATTTTATTTATTAATATAATTTTATTTTTATGTAATTGACAGATAATATCTTTTATATTAGATTTAATTTAATTTTTTTTATAAAATTGTATTTAAATAAAATATTTATAAAATATTTTGATTGTGAACTAAGAGATAGTTTTTGAGCATGTAGTATTGATAGGGCATGATATTTGTCCATGGTATTGTAACAAAGCTTATTTACAAGTTAATAATACCTATGGAAAAGTAAGTATTAATATCTATGATTAAAAATATTGTTGTATTTCTATTTTATTGTATATTTTATTGTAAATATTAAAATTTTCATGTGCTTATTAATTAAAATTAAATATGGTGTAACATAGAAGATTATATCACGACAACAACAACAAATACTTCACAACCTTATACATTCATTATTCCCTTAATTCATATATATATATATATATATATATATATATATATATATATATATATATATATATATATATATATATATATATATATATATATTACATTATATAGAATTTGCATCACCCAACAATTACCACACAGTTTAATAGTTTTTCATAAACTTTGATTAACATTACCATTCGAATGTAATGCATTTCTATATTTACAAATAGATGTTTTATTAAACTTTGTTAACCTCTATCCTGAGGTTCCATCTGGGCTTCTCATATCACGAGGACTAAACTGGTCGCAATCAATTCTCTTTAACATCATATTGTACTGGTCTTTATGGAAAATCTAATTTTTGGATTAATTTTTCAAATCATTCGGCACAGTATGGTATTGATGGGTAAGTTGTAATAAATTTGTTCTCGGTAACTCCGTCCCTCCTACTGGCTTGCTATTATGGTGGACAGTTGTAAGTTCTCTCCACCGTATATATGATCTACCTGAATCCGACGGTGGTCATGCATTAGGGTTTTTCGGTAATGACTTAACTCGTTAATTGTTTCTTCAATGATATTTTGGCATTCTTCTTCGGTGCTCTATGGAGAGATTACTGTCCCTGTAGACAACAGTTTCAGGGTTCCTACCAAAGAAAAACCACTCTGCCACTGTCATTTCCTTAGCAAGTGTTCCATGGTTCTTTTATTTTTCAGAAAGAATGTATTCGCCTTTGTGATTTCTTCAGTAAGAAACCCAAGTTTCAATGGTCTTTTAGGAAAAATTATTTCTTGAGAGTTTAGAAGTTGAAACAATTTGATGTTTATAAGATTATATTACCATTGTTTGTTTGTTTTTTGCTGCTAGCTACAATATCAGTGAATCTCCTTCAAGCTCTCTCTTTGGAGAAAGATCCCTTGGGTTTTACACTACGACAATAGATAAGAAGGTGAAACCCTCCTTAATAGTGTTCTCATTTAGGTTGTCTTGTGGTTTTGCTTTGCTTCATAGCTATAATAACTATTTAATTAACAGTTGTGATGTGAAGGTTGCGGTGCTAAAGTTCATGGTAGGAAAACCCTCATAGGTAATGATAAAAAATCCTCTTATTTATTTTTAACATTCTTTTCAGCGTTTTCACAAATGTTAACAAGGTTTTAATCCTCCTCTGTCCCTCTTTGCAGGTAAAATCCTTTTGAACGGTGCTCTTCTTTAGATGAAGTTATGGGTGAAGTCCGGTTTTCGGCTTTACCTAATCCTTTTCTTTTCGTTCCAACATGTACCCTTTTGTATGTTTTGGTTCAGAACTCAAGCTCTCAGCTTGAGTTTCTTGACTCTATAAGGAGCTCTCTGTTTTTTCTCGTTTTCTATCAAACGGGAATTATGTTTGCATGACATACCGGTGATGCATGCCGCTTTTACTATTAATTTTGTTGTATATATTTTTTTCCAATTTATTTCAATGGTATTCTGTGGCGCGGTCTTGCCTATCATATTGAGTATGACTATAAACTCTTCTTTGATGCGCAATACTGAAAGAAATATACATAGTTTTGGAAATTAATATTTCTCAATCTTCAACTCTGTACTCTATTTTTTTTTTCCAAAGATAAACTGGAAAATCAATTATCTCCTATCATGGATTACTATGTGAATTATTGTGTATTATTGTAATATTGGTTCTACTTCTGAACTCTTTGATGTTACATTCAGGAATTTTTTTTCTCACACTCATAATAAGTTTTTTTCCTGTTTGGATGTTGATTCTTTCTGAGTTATGAGATTTTCTCGAAATAATTTAATACCATGATTATATTTATAAAAAAAATAAATAGGGTTCTTGCTAGTATTTTCTTGTTCACACTTGCCTAGGATTAAAACTATTGTTCTCATTTACTTTTCCATAGTATTTCTCATTGTGTTTTCTTGAATTTGATCAACACGCATTATAATTTACAGCTTTGTAGTAAAGATTACCTTATATATTTATTTATTACCGTGGGAAATATTGTAATTTTACAGTCTTTCAACAGAGTTCACCATTTACAGTTTTCTATAGTAAACTTAAATAAATCACTTCGGTTTATATCTACGGTGAATCTTGTCTTTACAATTATCAACATCATGATATTTTATTTAAATTGAAATTTATATTATTCTTTCTTTCTATATCTAAATAAAATAAATGACTGGACCATTCTGTCCGTGTATTATCATAGGGAGTAGAGGGCAACCAACACAGAGCCTTCCTTCAAGGGTTCTGTGTTAACAATTCTCTGCGTTACAACTTTTAATAGTGCCTTGATTTATCTGTTGTTTTATCCATAAAAGAAAAAGAAAACATATACATATTTCTACTTCATTATACCTACAGGTAACTCTCTGTGTTATCCATAATTTTAATATAAAAAAAAAAAATCTTATCTATCCTTCGATATTCTGACTGATGTTGTTCCTCCCTACCTCGAGAGAGGCAATCACATCCTCATCTCTCCTACGTGCTCCAAGTCTAAGCTTTGTAAGTTAATAGAAATTCTGGAAGAGACCTCGAGACAATCCGGTCCAGTATTTTGTTCCAGCATATATCAGAAAATCGGAGTATTCCATGGGTTAGCACCAGTTCAAGAATTCTTCTCCCAAATTTCCTGCCCCAGTATCCAAAGAGAACCCCTCTTCCTCACTGGGATAACCATTTATCCTCAGACGTTGGGGTAAATTTTTGAACTGTTTCTGTTTAACTAACTCTCAGTTCTTGAGTTACTTTTACCATCAGTCTTATGGAATTCACTTCCATAGTTAATTTTATTAAATCAAAATTAATTTATGTTCAAAATGCACTTTTCCAATTAAAAATATTAATAAATGTCTTAATGTATTAACAATTATACTTAATCATCAGTTAGCATTAAACCATTTGTTACAACTTCCCCCCCTGGAAGTGAACACTATCCTCGGTGTTCTCATTCTGCTCCAGCAAATAGTTCTGGATATGCTTCCCGAACAAAGCCTTCATCCTCCCAGGTAGCTTCATCTAGGCCAAAGTGCTTCCATTGCACCTTAACCTGGGTGATGGCTCATTTCCAGAGCATGATTTCTCTTTGATCGATTATACATTGACGCTCAACCAAAAACTCGCTCTTTGGTTCGACTTGCAATCAATAAAATTTGAATTAATTCCTCATAAATCTTAGCATTTCTAATCAAGTCTTGTATCCATATCTTACCTGAATATTCAGCCAGTAGATTATATGCCTTGAATCGTGTATGTATCGTTTCAATAATGATACATGAAAGACGTTGTGTACACGGATATGATCGGGAAGGGACAATCAGTAGGCCACAAGTCCTACCCTTTCCAGTATTTGGAAAGGGCCACAAAATCTCGGTGCTAACTTGGCACAAGAGGCCCACCTTAATGTGCTTTTCTTTAGTTTGATCCTTACATACACATGGTCTCCCACCTCAAACTCACGAGAAGCCCTTTTCTTATATGCATATACTTTTTGTCTATCTTGAGCTTCCTTCAAATTTTTCTGGATCTTCCTTACTTCTGACTCCATTTCAGCTAACATTTCTGGTCCAAGCATTAGCTTGGTTTCTAGACTACTCCAATTAATAGGAGTTCTTCATTGTCATCGATATAAAGCTTCGAACGGACTCATCTTAATGGATTCCTAGTATCCATTATTTTATGCAAACTCCACTAGGTGTAGATATTCCGCCCACCTATTTGGTTGTTTCATTACATACATACGTAAAATATCCTCCAGGATCTGATTTACTTACTCTGTTTTCCTGTCTGTCTGTGGATGGTAAGTAGTGCTAAAATTAAATTGAGTTCCCATTCCTGTAAACAAAGTTTTCCAGAATGATGAAGTAAAATTCACATCCCTATTAGATATGATAGTCTTTGGGATTCCATGTAGTCTAAAGATATCTCGCATAAATATGTATGTTATTTGTACCGTCTTATAAGTGGATTGGACAAGTATAAAATGTGATGCTTTGGTTAATAAATCTACCACTACCATTATAGAGCCATTACGCTTCTTTGACCTTGGTAAACCAGTGATGAAATCCAAAGATATCACCTCCCACTTCCATTTGGGTACTGGTATAGGTTGCATCAACCCATCTGGGTGTCAGTGCTCTACTTTCACTTGCTAGCACTCTAAACACTTGTTTAGATATTCCGAAATGTATCTTCTCATACCTGGCTAGAAGTAATTCTTCCTCATTGCTGTTAGAATTTTCTAATACCCGGGATGTTCAGAGTAGTTACTTCGGTGATACTCATTTAGAAACAATTCCTTCAATTCCATTTGATTTGGAATAAAAAATCTTTCCTTAAAGGTTAGCAACCCATCCTTGTTAATTCCATAATCAATAGATTTCCTTGTTTTTTGGACTCCTCTATTTGATGCCACATAAACTGTTATTCAGGATCCTTCTTAGCTTCTGTTTTTATTTGCTCCAGAAATTTTCATTCAACCTGATTATAGTATAGTTCATAAAATCCATGCAATTTTCTACTTAACGCATCAGTTACTCTATTCTCCTTACCCTTTACATGATGCATATCAACGTCAAACTCGCTCATGAAAGCATTCCACCTTGCCTAGCGAGGATTAAGGTCATCTTGCTTAAAATAACTGGTTAATTTGCTATGATCAGTTTTGAGTATAAATCTCTTTCCAAGCAAGTAATGCCTCCATACCCAGAGTGCATGCACTACTGCTGCCAGTTCCAAATCATAAGCTGAGTACCGCTGCTCATGCTCTTTTAGTTTTCATGATTAATAGGAAACAACCTTACCTTCTTGTGACAAAATCGCCCCAACTCCTTCTTTACATGCATGTGTACAAACTTCAAAATCTTTATTGGGATCTGCTACCCTTAATACTAGAGTTGTAGTCAATAACAGTTTCAATTTTTCAAAGTTGTCTTGACATTCCTTCGTCCATTTAAATATTTTCCCCTTCCTTTGTATGGAAGTAATTGGAAAATAAATTTTCAAAAAACCTTCAATAAACTGCAAATAATAAACGACCAAACCCATAAAGGATCGTATATATGCCACGTTTTGGGGTATCTTCCATTCCATAATCGTTATGATTTTTTCTGGGTCAACTGCAATTCCTTCAGCAGAAATAACATGACCAAGGTGTTGTATTTCTTCCTTGAAGAAATCACACTCGCTGAACTTAGCGTATATCTGATGCTTCTGTAGCATTTCTAGCACTATTCATAAGTGCTCTTTATGTTCTTCTACATTCTTGGAATAAAATAAAATGTCATCAATGAATATTAACACAAAATTATCCAGAAAGGGGTGAAATATACCATGCATCAACCTCATAAAGGTTGATGGTGCATTAGTCAATCCAAATGGTAACACCACAAACTCGTAGTGTCCGTACCTGGTATGAAAAGAAGTTTTATATATATCTTTGTCTTTTATCCGTATCTGCTGGTATCTCGACCTTATATCAATCTTTGAAAATACTGTAGCTCCCTTCACCTGATCAAACAGATCATCAATTCACGGTAGAGGGTATCTATTTTTAATAGTCAATCTATTAAGCTGGCAGTAATCCATGCACATTCGCATGGTTTCGTCTTTCTTCTTCAAAAATAGCACAGGTTCTCCCCAAGGGGACACACTCGGTCAGATGTATCCTTTATCCAATATTTCTTGTAACTACATCTTTAGCTGAGTTAATTCTGGTACGCTCATTCAGTATGGTGTCCATGAAATTGGTGATGCTCTTGGCATCAACTCAATAGTAAAATCTGTCCCTTCTAGGTGGTAAGCCTGTTATTTCCTCTGGAAATACATCCATAAACTCTTGCACTATCAGAATGTTTTCCATCATTGGAGCCTTTTCTTTGGAATTAGTAAAGCCCACTTGGATGGCGTATAACTGGCACCCTTTCCTCATGCACTTACGCATTTGAGATGTTGTAATTGGACACAACTGCAGAGGTTTCTTTATACCTTGAATTTCTTTACAGGTTCCATCTTGCATTTTGTAGTATATAAATTTTTCTTTACAGTCTACCAATGTCCAGTACTTCTCCAACCAGTCCATACCAAGTAGCACATTATAAGATCCTAGAGGTAATATATTCAGATCTACAATTAGTTGCTTCTCACTAATTTCTAGTGCACAGTTCGGAATTTTAGCACAAAATTTTCTCTTTGCTCCCATGGCTAACTATACCAACCATGGATTTCTAAATTTCTGACTCTACAATTTACAAATCTCTACTAATTTGGGACTTATGTATCTTAAAATTGCACCTGGGTCTACCATAATAGAAACATGTTGAGATAGTAATTTACCTTCTAATTCTATCATTATCGGTTGGTAGTCTGCCTGTTGATCTTCCAGGGCTGCATTAACTCTGGGTATATTTTTGGCTACATCTCTCATTATTGAGGCCTCCTATAAGTTGGTAACTTCCTTGCTCCTTCCTTGCTGTGGACAATTTCATTAGTAGTGTGCCTCACCACACCCCCAACACTATAAGGGTGGCTTCTGATTTTGTGCTTGATCTGGTTTGCTAGAAGCTTCCGTGGGTTTATCTTCTACAGGCCATCTTATTTTTTGATGATTCCTTCCAAAATTTTTGCTAACTGAACTTCTGGTAGCACTCTTGAAATTTCTGGTTATGTTTTTCTTGAAACCAGAACTTCCCTTATGTTCTTTCTTTATCTGCCAGATTTTACCCTATTCTCCTTTTGCTTTAGCTTGCTGGAAACACATTCTTGCCTTCCGAATTGTGTCATCCATAGTTTTTGGATTCAAAAAATCTATTCATTCCTTCATATGAGTCAACAAACTACTCAGGAATCGATGTACTTTTTCCTTCTCATCCTTTAAATAAGGAACATAACAGAGTAAAGAGGTGAACTTGGTGATATATTCATCCATCGTCATTTGTCCCAGCTTTAAGTCATGGAACTCCCTATATTTTTCATCATAGAAGTGTTCAATTAAGTATTTATCTTTAGAATACCGCTAGAAAGAATCCCAAGTCACGTCCTGATCATCTATACTGCGGAAATTTTTCACTTCCTCCCACCATAATGTGGCCTTTTCCCTCAACTAATAAATGGCCAATCTGGCTTTAATATTACTGTTGCATTCATAAACTTGAAAATACTTGTTCATGTTTATTAGCCACACCTCAGCCACTTCTTCCTCTACTTTTTCAAACGTAGGTGGTTTTATCTTTCGAAAATCACCTTGTAGTTCCACTTTCTTTATCTTGACTTCTTTTTGATCTGACAAATTATCTGACTCAGCCTCATTGTACTTTTTATTTCTATTACTCCGTTGAGACTGACTTCTCTCCAATCTGTCAGTGGCGTGGTCTCCTGCTTGTTGTTCATTTCCTTCCTACATGTGTCTAACAGTGCTGGGTTGTTCCATCCTTTGATTTTGTTTATCTGAGAATCTTTTTAATATCTTCTCTTGTTCTTGCATCAAACATGCATTATCACTTCGAACCCTCCCATTTCCTCTTGTAGATTTTGTACCATATTTAACAGAATGATAGTTTGGGGTTGTTGTTCCTCCAACCGTCTACTTGTTTGCTAGTGCTGGTCCACACTCAGCTCCACCCACATCTCTGGATTCATTTCTGGTCGGGGTTGGCTTTCCCTGGTGTTCTAGGGTGACTGTTGTGTTTTCCCCCTTCGCATAATGTCTCCTGTTATACTTCTTTCCATTGTGCATCATTATACACACATCTTAAAATGTTAGTTGACCCATAGGGTCCCAACGTGCAAATGCTGCTCTGATACCACTTGTAACATACAAGATTATATCATAAATTATTATTTTTTACTTCACAACCTTATACATTCATTATTCCCTTAATTCATATATATATATATATATATATATATATATATATATATATATATATATTACATTAAATATAATTTACATCACCTGATAATTACCACACAGTTTAATAGTTTTTCATAAATTTTGACTAACATTACCATTCGACTGTAATGCATTTCTATATTTACAAATAGATGTTTTATTAAAAAAATTAACCTCTCTTGAGGTTCCAACTAGGCTTCTCATATCATGAGGAGTCAACCGATCATAATCAATTCGCTTTAACGTCATACGGTACTGGTCTTTATGGAAAATCTAATTTTTGGTTTAATGTTTCAAATCACTCGACATGGTATGTTATTGATGGGTAAGTTGTAATAAATTTGTTCTCAGTAGCTCGTCCCTCCTGCTCACTTTCTATTATGGTGGATAGTTGTAAGTTCTCTCCACCATAGATCTGATCTACCTGAATCCAACGGTGGTCATACAATAGGGTTTTTGGGTAATGACTTACCTCGTTAACCGTTTATTCACTGATATTTTGGCATTCTGCTTCGGCACTCTACGGAGAGATTACTGTCCATGTAGACAACCCTTACAGGGTTCCTACCAAAGCAAAAAAAAACTCTGCCACTATAATTTCCTCGGAAAGTGTTCCACAGTTCTTCAATTTTTCAAAAATAATGTCTTCACCTTTGTGTTTTATTTAGTAAGAAACCCACGTTTCAATGGTCTTTCCGGTAGAATGTTTTCGTGAGAGTTTAGAAGTTGAAACAATTTGTTGTTTATAAGATTATCTTACCACTATTTTTTTTTTCTACTGCTAGCTACAATCGCGGTGAAACTCCTTCATTCTCTCTCTTTGGAGAAATATCCCTTGGTTTTTACCCTGCGACAATGGATAAGAAGGTGAAACCCTCCTTCTTAATAGCATTCTCATTCAGTTTTTCTTGTGGTTTTGCTTCACGTCATAGCTATAGTAACTATTTAATTAACATTTGTGATGTGCAGGTTGTGGTGCTAAGGTTATCGGTAGGAAAACCCTCATAGGTAATGATAAAAAAATCCTATTATGTATTTTTAACATTATTTTCAGCGTTTTCACAAATGTTAATAAGGGTTTAACCCTCCTTTGTCCCTCTTTGCAGGTAAACTCGTTTTGAATGATGCTCTTATTTAGATGAATTTTTGGGTGAAGTTCGACTTTTGGATTCAGCTAATCCTTTTCCTCTCGTTCCAATACGTACATTTCTATATGTTTTGGTTCGGAACTCAAACTCACAACTTGAGTTTCCTGGCTCTCTAAGGAGCTCTCTATTTTGTCTCATTTTCTATCAAACTAGAATTCTGTTTGCATGCCATGCCGATGATGCATGCCACTTTTACTATTAATTTTGTTGTATATAATTTTTCCCAATTTATTTCAAGGGTATTTTTTGGCGCGGTCTTTCCTATCATATTGAGTATGACTGTAAACTCTTCTTTGATACGCAATACTAAAATAAATATACATAGTTTTGGAAATTTTCTTAGTTGTCAACTCTGTACTCTATTTTTTTGTTCAAAGATAAACTGGAAAATCAGTTATCTCCTGTCATGGATTACTATGTGAATTATTATGTATTATTGTAATATTGGTTCTACTTCTGAACTCTTCGATGTTACATTTAGGAATTGTATTGCTCACACTCATAATAAGTTTGATTCATGTTTGGGTGTTGATCCTTTCTAAGTTACGAGATTTTCTCGGAACAATTTAATACCATGATTATATGTATAAGAAAATGAAATAGAATTATTGCTAGTATTTTCTTGTTCACGCTTGCCTAGGATTAAAAATACTGTTCTCATTTACTTTTCCATATTATTTCTCATTTTGTGTTCTTGAAGTTGATCAACACGCATTATAATTTACAGCTCTGTAGTAAATATTACCTTATATATTTCTGGATTACCACTGGCAATATTGTAATTTTACAGTTCTTTCAACAGAGTTCACCATTTACCGTTTTCTATAGTAAACTAAATCACTTCGGTTTATATCTATGGTGAACCTTGTCTTTACAATTATGCACAACATGATATTTTCTTTAAATTAAAAGTTCTATTATTCTTTATTTCTGTATCTAAATAAAATAAATTACCAGACCATTATGTCCATGTATTATCATAGGGAGCAGAGGGCAACCAACACAGAGCCTTCCTTCGAGGGTTCTGTGTTAACAGTTCTCTACGTTACTATTTTTAATAGTGCCTTGATTTATTTGACTGTTTTATCCATAAAATAAAAGGAAAACATATGCACATTTCTACTTCATTATACCTACAGGTAACTCTCTGTGTTATCCATAATTTTAATAACATAAAAGAAAACTTATCTATCCTTCGATATTCTAACTGATGTTGTTCCTCCCTACCTCGAGAGAGGCAATCATGTCCTCATCTCTCCCTCGTGCTCCAAGTTTGAACTTTGTAAGTTAACAGTAATTTTGGAAGAGACCTTGGGAAAATCCGGTCCAGTCTTCTATTCCATCATATATCAGAAAATCGGAGTATTCCAGTGGTTAGCACTATTCAGGAATTATTCTCCCAAATTTCCTTCTCCAGTTATCCTCAGAGGTTGGGGTAATTGTTTGAACTGATTCTATTTTACTAACTCTTAGTTTTTGAGTTACTTTTACCATCAGTCTTATGGAATTCACTTCCATAATTAATTTTATTAAATCAAAATTAATTTATGTTCAAAATGTACTTTTCCAATTACAAATATTAATAAATGTCTTAATGTCTTAACAATTATACTTAATTATAGGTATTGCTCACATGTCATATATTTTAATGTAATAGGTATATTATGATTTTCTTTTATTTAAAAAATTATTAGTAATATTACTAATAAAATTACAATATAATAAATTGAATTATATTATTTTTTAATTTTTAGGGAGACTAGAATATCTCTGAGGCTCTTTATTACTTTTAGCTTTTTGTTATTCATTTGATTTTAAAGTTTGGTGGGTCTACATCTTCATCATGTCCAATATATCACCTTAATCAAGGCAGGAAATTGAACATGTAACTTCACATCAAGAAGTGTCTTAACAAAACATGCTAATGCTTTAACAAAACACCCAATAACACTATTTAATATTATTTAATTAAACTTACATATAAAAATATTTACATACTTTCTTATATTACACTTACACATCTAAGTTATACTAAATTTTCTTCACTATATTAAATTGAAAGCCTAGATGCAATGATTAGATTAAAAGTAAAGAGGAAATTTCCATATTATCCCGGTATTAGTAGAATAACTAATATTTTCCTAAGATTAGGAGTATAAGGATAAGATATCGATTGTAATGAACACCAAGTTAGTTATGTTATAGTTATCTTTTACTATAAGATAACATTTACATTCATCATTGCTAGGTGAACGTGTTTTACGTAGATAATTAAATTATATTAATTTATAAATAAAACGTAAAATTCACATAAACAGAGGAAAACATATACATCTTTCGTCTAGCTATGTGCACAATGACACCGATATCCTCTTCTACCTATAGTTCATCACCTACATTTGAATGGATATATAAAAATCATAGATAAAACAGCGCTTAATAAGTGGTTTATCTTCATAGAAAAAGTTATCTATAAATGATTTGGTCGAGTACAAAAGGCATTGCCTTGTTATCTCGAATAATTCATGTCAGTATTAGTAGTATTAAAAGTATAAGGATAAGATATCAATGATTTGGTCGAGTACAAAAGGCATGGCCTTGTTATCTCGAATAATTCATGTCACTAATAGTCCAAGGATATTAAAGTATAGGGATAAGATATCGATGGGACTACACCAAGTTATTTACCTTTCACAATAAGGTGATAACGTTCATCACGGTTTGTTACGTGTTATGTGTTTTAATATTAAAATTAGTTTTACTTTTATTTTTGTTCTTAGAGAGAATTCAATAGTCTTCCGTGAGTTTATATATGTATATATATATTTATATATAAGAAAAATCTCTTCCAAAAATTATAGTTGGTTTATAGTTAAAATTATTATAAAATAGTAATATATATAATAAATTGTTGTTGGTATTATCACTCAAATTACAAAAATATTTTATTTTCATGTTTATTCATATATAAAATATTTTAATATATATATTGAAAAATGTTTGAAAATAAAAAAATTAATTACTTTTTAGTAAAAGTAATAAGAAGATCTCTAATTCATTCGATTTTAGTATACAATTAATATCTCTGATTTAAAATATTAAGTCTCACTTATACATAAAACATTTCAATATTCATATTAAGTAAGATACTTTATTGTGTCAAGTCTCACTAGTACACCCTCTTGAGGATGGACCTCCTTAGTAAGGCGATCCACCATTAAATATCAGGAAGGATGTTGAGCTAGTGCTAGAGGGAGGAGACATGCTAAAATTCCTGGGGCGGCTTAGATGCAGGTGAATTTGGCATCTTAGATGCAGGTGAATTTAACAGCTTAGATGCCCTTGGCTCGCATTTCTCAAGCCATAGGTCAAGCCTGAAAGAACACAGACGACTTGACAAACCGAAAAAAAAGTAAGATAACACAATGTCAATTCTATATATATATATATATATATATATATATATAAAGACGGTGGTTTAGAAAACATTTTAAGTAGTCTTACATTCACCATTTGACTTCTTTTCATGTATAATTATTTTATGTTTTTGTCTATATTCCAGGATTTTTTTGTAAAATTGCAAGCTCAGGAATACATGCTAGGGAAATTCTCAAGGAGTTGAATTGATTTATGCATTCAAAAATGAAATTTAAACAATGAGAAATTACAAATGTGTGTGTGTGTTAGGGGGACCAGTATAGATCTATCTCAGATCTATAAATCTATCTTAGATCTATCTTAACCATGGATCGATCCCCAAGTGAATTTGACTTGAAAAAACTAAAAAGTAAGATAGTTTAATATATATCTATCTATCTATCTATCTATCTATCTATCTATCTATCTATCTATCCTATATATATATATATATATAACAATTGAAAAAATAAATTATCGTGGTTAAAACATTTCAAGTAGTCTTACTATTCTACATTTTGGCCTCTTATCATGTATAATGTTTTCATAAATTTTGCCTAAAATCGAGGAAAAAAATGTTTAAATTGTAGGCCTAATATCTGCAGTACATGCTAGGTGCAAACATTTTTTCATTTTAAGAGAGATTTACACTCAACAGATTTGATCTCTTTGTTTGCACTTTAAAAGATGTTTACACTCAAGATATTTGATCCTTTAGCTAAATCCATAGACAAAATGAATCTATACTAGTTTTAATAAATGTACATAACAATTATACAAAAAAATTAGCTAACAATTTACTTAAAATAATAAACAGTTACTTATGGAAGTGGGGAAAATCATTTTTATTTAATTTATTAAGATATTTTTTATGTAATTTATTTCCTTCTCTTAATAATTTTTTGCATTAGAATATAAAAACAAATAATTTAGTGAAACATATGATAATGAATACTGATAAGGATAGACATTGATTGGGTGCTATGTTAAGGCACTCTTTAATGTGAAGTCAATGGTTCAATGATGGTGATTGCTTCAATGATGGTGATTGAGTTCTCTTTAAGGCACTCCTTGATGTGAAGTCATAATGTAGATAATACACTTATAGTAAATAAATAAAACCACAATATAATAAAAATGTATATTTAGATAAAATAAAATAAGAAATTTATTATTTCCTAATATATAAGACCCGATGTAAATGATCTACTTATTTCCCATTTAATATAGTTAGATACATGTGGATAATTTAGTTTATGAGATAAGTGGTTTATTTTTATAGAAAAATATCTATAAACAAATCTAGATTCATTTTTAACTTTAGATCTATAAAACACAGAGATCAAATCTATGGAAGTGTAGACCTTTTTTTATAGAGAAAAACTTGAGGAAATGTATACACTAGAGAGATTTGATCCCTCTTAGATTTTGATAGATCTAGAGTTAAGATGCATCTGCGATGATTTAATTATTAATAATTAATAATTTTTTGTTTTACTTTTTTAATATAATTTTTGTTTTTATGTAATTTGTCTAAGAATATTTTTTTTATTAGATTTAATTAAAAAAATGTTATAAAATTAAATTCAAATAAAATATTTATAAAATATTTTGATTGTAAAATGAGGTATAGTATTTGAGCATGTTGTATTGATAGGCCATGTTATCTTCCCATGGTATTGTAGCAAAATCATGTAAACGCAATGATTTTATTAATAGTACAAAACACATTGCTTGATTATCTCATATGATTCATCTTGGTATTAGTAGAATATTAGACTAGGAGTATAAGGATAAGATATCGATTGTAGTGGACACCAACTTAGTCATATTTTGCTATAAGATAACACTTAGTCATTTTTTGCTATAAGATAACATTTACAGTCATCATTGTTAGGTGCAACACGTCTTAAAACTAATTAAAAACCAATTTAGGAAGATAATTAAATTATATTAAATTGAATTATAGAAAGATTTCGTCTAACAATGTGTACAATATACCCCTTCATTAATCAACTTTTTTAACAGCTACACCAATATCCTTTCTACTTATTGTTCATCACCTATATTAAATTGGATATATTATATTAAATCATAGATAAAATAGCACTTAATAAGTGGTTTATCTTCATAGAAAATGTTTCCTATAAATGATTTGTTCAAGAGTATAAAAGGCATTTCTTTATTATTTCGAATAATTACGATGTAAGGCGTTCCTCTATGAAAATAACTCTCCAAGTTGTCATTATGTACAGGTCTGAAACGTCGAATCTAATGTTAGACGATTGAAAATTTGTGTGTCATTGGATTAATAGTTAAGAAAAATAGTTAAAACACTGCATACAACCCTTTTTCCTCTATAAGATTTAAAAACCCTTAAAACCCGAGCGATACACCTAATCCTTGCGTGGGACTATAAATCTGGTCGCTTGGGGTTTCACCCTTTACTCACTGAAGTATTCAATGAATGCAAATTATGATTTAAAGAATCTTGTTGACAAGAAAAAAACAAAAAAACAAAAATTGGAGTAGCACAGGAGCAAAGGGGATGTTCTCCAATAAAGAAGATTCAACTTTCAATTCTGATCTGAAAAAAGTTGAAATGGTAGGGTTTCCGAGGTGGGTTTTAATGGGTTTAATGGAAGTCCAATTATTTTATGTTGCCATGGCGTGGAATGGCCAGATCAATGGCTGAGTCCACTGCGACGTGTGCACTGATGGATCCATGGGACCTGAGGAATAGTTTCTAGAAGGCAAGATCTCTTTATTTTTAGTCCTTTGAATCCTAAATTTTGCTTAGCAGAGGTTTTTAGACATGGCACTTTTCTGCCAGGGTTGGATCTTATAAATTATATGTTATTAACGAAACCCTAACATGGGATCTTCATTTTCTCTGTAGATACTTAATATATATGTTGGATGAAATACCATCTCAATCAATATATGTCTTATTAATTTCAATTTGTAGGTTTTTTAGTTGGAATTCCAACACTACCTCTTTAGTATTTTATTTATTCTCTTAGTTTTTTGGATGAAACTTTGTTCTAATATTTTCGTTCTTTTATTAGTAATTTTAATTTTTATCAGCCCCCCTTCGATGAAAATTGAAACTCAAATCAATTTTTTTTCCAAATTTTATTTTTTTAGATGGAGCCCTCTTATGAGAATATGATACTTTTACATGTAATATATTATCTCGCACTGTGGATTTTGTTTTCTGGTGTCTTTGTTGAAACCCTCACACTGTGGATTTTGTTTTTTGGTGTCTTTGTTGAAACCCTCACACTGATATTTTTCTCTAATAAATTTCATTTTATTGTTTCTTATGAACTATCTTATTCTATTTTTGGTTTGAAAGTGTTTCAGGATATTACTTGGAGGGGTTACAGTTCCTAAATAAGTTCATTTATATGGTTATGAAATATAGACATTTGAAACTAATTTTAAATTATTGTAGTTATTGGCTTCCAGAATAGAGGAAGATAAGAATGAACCGAACCAAGGTGCTTTCGGAATTCCATTAGGGTTTGTCATTTGTCTGATTCTTTTCGGTGCATATCCTAGTAACCCTACTAATGGCGTGATTTGCACCTTTTTCCAACAAATCCATCCCACTTTATAGATAAATATTCCTTTTATGTGTTCTCGTTTTATTTTTCTCCAGTGTTTTTCTAAGCTTATGGTAATCATAGTGATGATTTTTACCTAATTACTTACATTCAAGGTTCTCTTCATTTTTTTGGTCTTGACGATGAGGAATAACAACAAGGAGTGTTGCAATTTTGACATGGGTTTCAACTTCAGTTTGAGGGTGTTGGGTTTCCTTCTCGGGGTAACCGTTGCTTCAACAGTTTTCAGGTAACCAACAAATTCTTCTTATCATGAATTTTCTTGTCATTATTAGACTATCCTTCTCTTTTCCTTTTAGTTTTTGTTACCTAAGTTTTCTCTCTTATAATTTTGTGTAGGGGTGGCTTGACACACAATTGTGAAGAGCTGTTGTGGTCAAGCTATGTTCAGGTGAAAATTTTATTTCTTCAATAAGGTTTAATTAAATGTATATCTTTTCATTAGATTATTTTCGATCACAGAGAGACTCGTCAATATTCTTATGATTAACTAGTTCTAACCATGGAAGCCATGTTTCATTACTTGTAGTATTATTGTTGGAGCATCGAAATTCATTCTGTAAACATCGATTTTTTTTCTCTGGACACTCTGCAACCTATGTCATGGAATTTGAATGATTTATTTTTTTGTGAATAAGCTATTTGAGATGTATTCAACCTCTTTTTGTGTATTTTTTTACTAGAAACAAATATAAAGATACGATTTTCTACAGTAAATCTCTCCTCCCTTGTGACAACTAGTAAAATTTAAATAGTAGTTTCAAGTCCCGTCTCAAGTCTCGTAACATTTTTGGGGGTAGAGTTATATATATATATATATATATATATATATATATATATATATATATATATATATATATATATTGTTTAGATGTGATAAATTTTCATTCCAAAATACACAATAATAAAATATTGCATATCTTAAATCTTTTTATTGCCTTCGAAGCTTCCCTAGACCAACTGATCATGGAGGCAAAATTGCATCAATAATCAATAATATAGGATGATATGGGGCAAAATTATGATACTTCTACATAATAAAAATAATTACGGGAATGTTGCATAATAAATATTACGGCTTCGTTAGCCACCCAACGTGGACCACACTATGTTAATTTGGAAATAGATAGTAATGTGTCCGCCTTGAAAAAAACAGACAAAGGAAGTTATCTTAAACCTATCTTAACATGTAACATTTTAAGCCTACTAGAACATAATAATGTTATCAAGTACAACAACACCTAGTTGCGATCTATTGTAACAAGATAGGAACAATAAATAGTTTCTGAGATACTCAAGTAAGTAAGTATGACCCTTTTTTAGTACATAAACAACTCCTAGTGTTTTTAATAGAATGTGAAGTGACTATATATGTGCTTCCAAAACAAAAGATTGATGAGTAACTAATGATAACATTTGATGATTGCGAATGTTGGTTGAATCAAATGGAGGATCCCTAGAAAACGTAAATGTTATGAAA
Source organism: Pinus albicaulis (assembly GCA_034641835.2). NCBI lineage: Eukaryota > Viridiplantae > Streptophyta > Pinopsida > Pinales > Pinaceae > Pinus > Pinus albicaulis. Next base: position 460,783,196 of record CM076574.1, on the reverse strand, counting down.
ACAAATAGTCACCTAGGTTGAAATGCATAAGAAACATTTTATCCATAATAGGCTACCTGAGAAGGTCAACCTTTCTTATATTATTGACTATTATTTATTATTGATGCAAGTCTTGGGGATTATGATGCTAGACTTCAGTTATTGAAGAAAAATCATTTTATTGTGATGCCAATAAGGCAGCTTCAAGGCAACAATTAAATATTCAATACCAAGTTGGGAATGACTTTTCATCTTATACTTCCGATCAAAATAATGCGATGAATTCATCCAAGATGATGGCCAAGCACAAATGCAACTTGATTCTCCTTTTTCTTGTATATATTTTCAACATCGAGTGAATTCAACATTTAGAAACTCTTACGTTGGTACAAATGGAAGGGATACTCGAAACATGATATTTTCTGCATTTGAATCTATCTTTTTCCTGGTCTGAGAGGTATTATTACACCTGAAATTGTTACAGGGAAATGGGACCTATGAGACCTTATCGCAGATGAATATTTCATAATGGAATATATATATATATATATATATATATAATCACAATGAAATTGGAAACCATCACAGCAAAATTTATAGGAATTAAAAATATTGTATATTAATTTGTAAAAATTTGAATATCCAACCATGATACTGAAAAGGGAATGTTGTTGAAATAAACCAGACCTTGTTTTGCATACAGAGAGTTGTTTTTTCTTTGAAAATTGAGATATGATCCCAAAGGGAAGATACAGAACTATTTCTATTTTTTGCACTATACTTATCATATATTTAAATAAATCCCATTAAATTCTATATATGTAGTTCCCACTGCCGACGCAACATTTTCGAAGAAAAATCCATGTTGCTGCAACAATGATCGCCTTACGTTTTACCACATTTCAAATTTGATTTCATGTTGCGTTCATGTGCGTTTTTAAAATTGAATGGTTCAGTTATCTATTAATCCTGAAAATGGGGTTGATATTGTTTGTCATTTTTTACTACACGTAGCAAGGGAAAACAAATGAAAGGCATCACCATAGCCAGACTATGAAATTGATGTCAATCCCAAAAAAAATTCATTCGATTATGCATTGTTTGGACAATGTCTTAAGGCTTCAGTTGCAAAAAAGTTCACTTATAAAAATATGTTGGATACACAATCGGATTCCATTTACTTTCCTATTCTTACTTTCGGTCATAATGGTACTATTCCAGCAATTGTATTTGAGAGCGATTGGCCTTCCAAAGAAGGCCCAGATCATATTGGAGTGAATCCCGAAAACACTATTAATTATAATATAGTTGATATTGGAGTCATTGAACATGAGACTTCTAGTGTAATCATGGAAGTGCTCCAATGAGACCTAACATAGTCATATATTTATTTATTTTTTCACTTTTTAACGTGAACCATAAGTAGGGGCCAACCACTAACATTGGGCTTATTCAGCCAGATTGTTCAAAACTACAATACATGATCTAGATTTTAGTTGTAGCTGATAGATCTCCTCTGCCATATTCCCTATTGTTTTTTCCACGCTTACTTATTTACAATCCAATTATCTTTCAAGTCCTTGTATTTTCATAAAATTTGTGGCATCATGCTCAAGAGGCTAACCTTAAAAAGACCCATGAGGTGTACCTTTGGAAGGTCCCTCTAATAAATTTTCTTCAATATAAAACACTAAATTGGGGTTGGTTGTAGAATTTTTTTTAGCTTTTCTTTTTCATAATCATTAATAGCAAACAGTGCCCTCAGATTGACACTTTGACACCATATGATCTCATTTAATTTTTCTATGACCATGATAGAAGTGGCCCTAAATTTAAATTGTTGACATTAGGTATGACCAAGGTATAACTGAGGACAACATCTGAAACTTGGCATTGGGGTTTGCATTAAGCATGGGGACATAAAATCCATAGATATTGAACTCAAAATCAAGTTCTAGCCTTGGATTAGGGTTAGTGTGAGTGAACACATAATGATTCCATGAGGAATGCACTTGACAACATATTTCTTTCTTCGCATTAGGGTTCTACATCGTTCACTGGATTTATACTATGTGTTGTGTGATGACGCCTCTACAGTTGGAATTATGGTTCTATTTTGTGAAAGGTCAACAATTTAGCCTGTTTTTCATCCATTGGATCATCAAAAAGTTCTTGAATGGTTTTCTGCAAGGTGTTTTCGTTTACAGAATAAATTAAGGGAAACATCATATGTACCCTGGTTTGGGATTTAGAAACAAATTTCAAACAGAAGGAAGGTGGGATGCTATTATCTACATAGAATGCAAGATTAATTATTCGAAGCCAATAAGGTTAGTATTGAAGCAAGTTGAAAGTATCAAAGACTATCACTTCACTCAACATGGATTATGATAGACTTCGTTCAAGTAAAGATTTTTTTATTGTTCTCTGTAATTCAATTCTTTTGATTTCTTCTTTTCAAGAATTAATGATTGAATGTTGGGTTAATGTGGATTTTTGAAATTTAATGGTTCAGTTATCCATTAAGAATGAAAATGGGGTTGAATTTGTATGTCATTTTTTATTGCATGCAATAAGGGAAAATGAGTCAAAGGAATCGCCACAATGAGACTGTGGAATTGATGTCAATCCCAAAAACATTTCATTCGATAATGTGTTCTTTGGACAATCTCTGAAGGTTTTAGCTACAAAAAAAGTTCACTTATAAAAATAGGCTAAATACTCAATTGATTCCATTCACTTTGGTATGCTTACTTTGGGTCATAATGACACTATTCTAGTAATTATCTTTGAGATCGATTAGCCTTCCAAAGAAGGCTCATACGATATTGGAGTGAATCCTGAAAACGTTATTAATTTTAACACGGGTGATATTGGAGTCATGGAACATGATACTTCTAGTGCAATTATGTAGGTGCTCTAATGAGATCCAACACAATCATATATAACTTTATTTTCCCGCTTTTTAATGAGAATCATAAGGAGGGGCCAACCACTTTTGACTGAGAGTAATATTGGGCTTATTCAGTATGATTTTTCAAAACTATGGTACATGATATAGATTTTAGTTATGAATGGTAGATCTCCTCCACCATATTCCCTATTGTGTGTTCCATGCTTACTTTCTTACAATTGAAATCACCTTCAGCTCCTTGTACTTTGATAAATTTTGTGGCATCATTCTCAAGAGGTTAACCTTAAAAAGACGCATGAGGTGTACCTTTGAAAGGTCCCTCCAAGAAATTTTATACAATATAAAATATTAAATTAGGGTTGGATGTATAATGTTTATGCAACTTTTATTTTAACTAATCATTAATATCAAACATTATCCTCGGATTGACACTTTGAATCCATATTCCTTCATTTATTTTTTCTATGAGCATGTCGGAAGTGACCCTAACTTTAAATTGTTTACATTAGGTATCACCAGAGTAGAACTCAAGACAACGTTTGACACTTAACATTAGGGCTTTCATTAAGCATGGGGACACAAACTTGATAGATGTTGAACTCAATATCAAGTTATTGCCTTAGATTAGGGTCAGTTTGAGTGAACACAAAATGATTCCATGAGGACTGAACTTGATAATAGATTTTGTATTTGGCATTAGTGTTCTACTTCATGCTTTACAACAAGGTAGAAAGCATTAAACTTGGCAATGGAATTTTCATCGAGCATTAATGTTATACTCTTCTCCACAAATATACAAGAGGAATTTAAATTGATAACATATTCTACACTTGGTATTGGGGTTTAATTCTATGAACTGCAACAAGGTGGGAGGAATTTAAACTAACAACATATTCCACAAGTGGTAATTTGGTTCTACTCTATGCATCAGGGCCAGAGGGATTGAAATTGAAAAATTATTTTGCAGTTGGCATTGGGTTCGACACTAAACACCATGACAAGGTGAGTAGGATTGTGTAGAAATTATATACACTAAGCATGCATATGTCCAAGATCCACCTGATCTCACACTATTTAACTTTATGCAAGATACTGAATCTATTCCACTTGTTAATCTTTTGCGGAAAATTTAATTGCACACACATCTGAAGCATAAACAAAAATATTCAATCGCATATAACACGCTTAAATCGAGAAAGCCCGTTTGAAAAAACCCAATCAGTATATTATGTAATGGAGATCATATGACAACTTTACATAAACATACAACGCTTATCGTAAGTCTTCAAGACAAGACAAACATCATACACTATACAAGCCCAATCTTGCAAATCCATGCACCGATCTTTGCCACCTGCTAGCCTACCTCTACCGTGCAATCCCTCGTGAAGAATAGGTCAGAATGAATTCAAATTACCTCCATCCTTGATCGCTAATCCTCCCCATTTTCTCCACCGTTTGTGATGCAATCAATGCATCACTATAGTCACAATAGATAGTCTATCTTGCGCTTTCACCTATCTCTCCACCGGGTCTCCACAGGAACTGCCATGCACTATATTTAACTATATTGTTCAGTTGATTAATGATTTATTATTTGTGAACTAATTAACTAATTAATTCACTCCACTCTAATTAGTGTATTATTCAGTTAGACTAGATACAACTAGCTCAACCGAGGTTAACTCAATTAATTGAGTTAAACTGAATATCAACTCCATGAACTACTCTTCCAACTCTGTCATAACTTTTCCACTTCATTTCTAACTGAGTCCTCCATGCATTAGCTCCACTTAACCCTCAGGAATAGCGTAATTCCTTCGGTCAGCTCCTGTGCCACATCTGTGCACTTAACTGAAGTGCTCCAAGAGAATAAGATAATGTTTAGAGTCCAAATATTATTAAGAGCTAATAATATTCGACATATCTATTTTTAGACTAGCAATCTAAAAATATATTCCGCCCAATATGTCTAAAAATAGAAGTCCATCTATTTTTCCAACTTGACCAACCACCCACAAATAGCATCCTGCAACTCATAGAATATGATCGACATGTCTAAAAATAGACATAGTCTAAAAATAGACTTTGCGCCAAAAATAGCCTGCGGGCCCACTTAGTGAAGGCGACTCTTTTCACTAAGCTCATCATCTTGTTGAATCTCAACACTCCCTCTCAACAAGATAGTGATTATCCTTCACCCCGATGCGACCTCTATGGTATTCGAATTTGCTCCTAGTGAGCGCCTTCGTCAGAATATCTGCATCCTGATCCTCCGTATGAATGTACTGAAGCAACATGATCTTCCACTACACATAATATCTGATATGATGATACTGGATATCAATATGTTTATATCTATCATGAAACACAGGATTAACCGAGAATTTAATGCAACTCTGATCATCACAATGAATCACCATGGGATCTAAATGTGAACCGAACAAACCAACCAGAATATTCCTCATCCAAATAGCCTCACATGGAGTTAAACTTGCTACTATGTATTCTGCTTCCGTTGAACTGAGTGCCACGAATCTTCATTTCCTACTGTACCAAGAAACTGCCGTAGATCTGATACTGAAAATCCCTCCTGATGTGCTCTTTCTGTCTGTTGGGCTTCTTGAACAATCTACATCCGTGAAGCCATGCAAATTCACCTCATCCACCTGTCTGTACCATAAACCATACTCAGATGTGCCCCTGAGATATCTCAGGACATGCTTGCCTACCTTCCAAAAGAGCTTGGTAGGCTTAACCATCGCTTGTGAAAATTGGTTCACCACATAGCATATGTTCAGTCTTGTATTGACTAAATACATGAGCGAACCCACCAATTGCCGATAAACAGTGGCATCCACTACCTTTGCCGATGTAGCATCCTCTTTCTTCCAATTTCCTGGAAGAGGAGTGTCTTTAGGCTTGTAGCCTTGCACGTGAAACTTCTCCAATATCTCCTGGGCATAATTTCCTTGAGACACAAACGGTTCACCTTCCCACTGCCATATTTCCAATCCATGGAAATAATGAAGGAGGCCCAAATCCTTCATCTCAAACTCCTTTACAAGATCTGCCTTGCATGAGTGTATCAACTGCTCATCACCTGTTAGTATTAAATAATCGACATAAAGTACAATGATTAAAAGCTTACCCTTAACCACAATCTGGTACAGGTTTGCATCCGCCTCACTCTTCATGAAGACAAGTCCAGTGAAATAGCTGTCGATCTGAGTGTACCAAGCACAGGGTGCTTGTTTAAGCCCATAAAGTGCTCTTTTGAGCCTGCACATATGCAACTCGTTGTTGAATATCTCAAATCCTTCAGGCTGCTCAATGTACACCTCTTCCTCAATGATCCCATTAAGGAACATAGTCTTCACATCCATATGATGAATGTGCCAACCCATCTGCGCTGAGAGAGAAAGGATGGTCTGTATGGAAGAATACCGTGTGATAGGTGCAGAGGTTTCTTCATAGTCAATCCCCTCAATCTATGAGAAGCCCCGGGAAACAAATATTGCCTTATACTTCTCAACACTCCCATCAGCAGCTTTCTTTACCTTGTAGATCCATCTTGATCCTATAACTGATTTTCCCACCAGCCTTAGAACAATCTCCCAGGCATTGTTTCTGACAATGGAGTCATACTCCTCCACCATGGCATTTACCCATGTGGGCTCCTACACTGCTTCTTCGAAAGAAGATGGATCTGTCACGATACACTTGCTCATAAGAGCCATGTATCCAGTATATCGGTTAGCTGACTGTCTCTATCTGCGTTGTGATGTAGGGACTCCTACATTCTGTGCCGCATCAAGCTTCAGTCTCTCAGCTTCTATGGTACGCTTTCTGCCTTGTCTGATGTTTGGTTTTGCATGAGTGGACTCCTCCACTCCATGAATCTCCTCTTGTGGATGATCCACATCTAGAGGCTCATCTTTGGGAACAAGAAATTCCTCCTCCGCATGCAAGTGTAGCTCCCTCTCAAGCGACAACTTCATGGCTTTCACCTCATTGAATTTTATATCCCATCGCATAATAGTCATCTGACTATTTGGAAAATACACACGATAGTTATTGGGTGTTTATGTGTACCCTATAAATATCCCAACTTCTACAGTCAGCTCTAGCTTCTTCCTTTCGTCCTTTGTCACATGAATGTAAACAGGTGAGCCAAAAATCTTCAAATGAGAAATATCAGGCTTCTTACTAGTAAAATCTTCTTGAAGTGTAATCATGCCAAGTACTCTATGAGGACAACGGTTTTGCACATAAACCACAGTGTTGCATGCTTCTGCCCACAAGTGCATCTGTAGGCAATGTTCATGCAGCATTGCTGGTGCAACACCCATGATCATTCTATTCCTTCTCTCCGTGACCCCATTCTGTTGTGGGTTATGAAGCACTATGAGTTCTCTTTGAATTCCTTCTTTGCTACAAAAGTCTTTGAATTTTCCCGAGATGTATTCACCACCATTATCGCTCCGTAGAGCTTTCACTTGCTTCCTTGACTCCTTCTCCACCAATGCCTTGAATTCACAGAAATTTGAGAACGTTTCACTCTTCTTCTACATGAAGAAGATCTAGCATCTATGAGAATAACCATCAACAAATATCACATAATACCTGTGTTTTGTTGTTGAAGCAACTGAGAATAGTCCACACACGTCTGTGTGAATTCTCTCCAGGATCACCGAAGCAAGGTTCTCCTTCTCCTGAAAGGTGGTCTTCACAAACTTACCCATTGTACAGCCTTTGCATTGATCTGACTGCACAAGAGTGCCCTTGGGAAGACCAGTATAAATTTGCTGCAAAATCTTCAAAGCGCCATGGTGAAGATGGCCCAATCTCTTGTGCCATAATTCGTCCTCATCCCGACTCACCACTTCTTCTGCTTTGCCCACCATTGCAGCGTAGCCATCTACCTCCAGCTTGTAGAGATTCTTAATTCAAACCCCTATCTTCTTGTTTTGACCCATTGTTTTATGTCGAAGGAAGGCTTTTCCCTCACTGAAAACAACATCATAACTTCTGTCTTCCAGCATTGCGACCGAGACCAAGTTCTTCTTCAAACCTGGAACATGCATAACATTCTTCAACAAGAATGGATTACTAGACTCCCTCTCAAAGGTAATGGTCCCAATTCCAGTCACACTATACCGACCATCATAGCCCATCTCGCATCTAGAGGTCCTTCTCCTCCAAGTCACTAAACAACTCTTTGTCTCCCGTCATATGGAAATACGCACCACTATCAGGATACCACACCGATCCCATGCAGCTTGAAACCAAGCATGTGATCAAGGAAAAATCCAGCTCAAATTGCAAGGCTAAGGCCTCTCCAGCTGCAGATCCAGCAGCCTGCTTATTCTTCTTTTTCTGTGGACAGTTAGTGGCGAAATTTCCATGTTCGTGACAGTGAAAACACTTCACTTTGGACAAATCCTGCGTCTTGCCCTTAGCACCAGATTTTAAAGAATATTTCTTCCCCTTCCCTTTCCTTGCTTTGGAATCCAAAGCGCAATTCTCTTCATCTTCACTCTTCGATGAAGATCCATCCCTGGTAACCCCGCCTTATCTCCTCCTGCACAAGATCCAACCAAAGTCGCTCCCATCCTGGCAGTTTCTCCCGTCCATTGACAGAGTCTTCGTAGCTATGCGAACTCTTCGGAAGCCCAAGGAGAGCCAAGCTCACCAAATATTATTCATCAACAGTAACCCCCACACTTCCAAATTAATCCTTGCATTGGAAAAACTTCGTCAGGTATTTTGGAATACTGTTGCCTTTCTCCATTTTTATTTTTCTGAGCTTGTATTTAACCGCCAACTTCCTCTGGTCACTTCTGCTTTGGAACAGGTCTGTCAAAGCCTTCCACATTAATAATGGAGTGGATTTCCCATGAATTTTGGACAAAATATGGTCCTTCACACCTTCCAATAGAATCCTTCTCGTCTTTGCTGTCTTCTTTTGCCATGCATCAAGTAATGAAGCATCGCTAGATCCCGGCTTAGGAACATCGCTATCGATGAACTCCTTCAACCCATTATCCTCCAGAACCACCTCCATCCTATCCTCATAGGCTATGTAATTTGAGCTCCCGTCAAGGGCATACTCCAATCTCGACCCGTTGGAAGACATTTCAATGTATACTCGATTTTTCCACCAAGAATCTTCTATAGAAAATTCGAATTTTCCACCAACATAAACTCACTTCACAATTGCAATCTTCAATAAACAATGCTCTGATACAATGTAGAAATTATATGCACTAAGAATTCATATGTCCAAGATCCACCTGATCTCACATCATTTAACTTTATGAAAGATACTAAATCTATTCCTCTTGTTAATATTTTGCGGAAAATTTAATTGCACACACATCTGAAGCATAAACAAAAATATTCAATCGCACATAACACATTTTTTAACTGGCCTGAAGCTGAAAACCCAAAATATATATTATGTAACATGGAGATCATATGAAAATATCATACAAACATACAAAGCTTATCACAAGCTCTCAGTACAGTACAATTGACATACACTAATCATGACCAATCTTGCAAATCCATGCACCAATCTTTGCCACCTGCTAGCCTGCCTCCACTACGTAATCTCTGCTGAAGAATAGCTTTTAATGAATTCGAATTACTCCATCCTTAACTGTTCAATCCTCATTGGCATCTCCACTGTGTGTGTGATGAAATCAATGCATCACTATAGTCACAACAGATAGTCTATCTTGCCCTTTCACCTATCTCTCCACTAGTCTCCACTGAAACTGTCATGCACTGTAGTTAACTGCTGTATTGTTCAGTTGATTAATGAGTTATTATTTGTGAATTAATTAACTAATTAATTCACTCCACTCTCATTAGTGTATCAATTAGTTAGACTAGATACAACTAGCTCAACTGAGTCTAACTGAGTTAAACTGAATACAACTCCATAACTACTTCTTCCAACTGTGTCATAAATTTTCCACTTGAGTTCTAACTGAGTCCTCCATGCATTAGCTCCAGTAAACCCTTAGGAATAGCGTAATTCCTTCTGTTAGCTGATGTGCCACATCTATTCATTGAACTGAAGTGCTCCAAGAGAATAAGTTGTTGTTTAGAGTCTGATTATTATTAAGAGCTAATAATAGTCGACATGCATCTATTTTTAGATCAGCGATCTATAAATAGACTTCACCCAATATTCTAAAAATAGAATTTCATCTATTTTTCCAACTTGATCAACCATCCACAAATAACATCCTGTAACTTCTGAAATATGATCAGCATGTCTAAAAATAGACATAGTCTAAAAATAGACTTGCGCCAAAAATAGCCTACGAGCCCACTTAGTGAAGGCGACTCTTTTCACTAAGCTCACCATCTTGTTGAATCTAAAAAGATTGAAATTGAACATATTCTTCACTTGACAATGAGGTTTTACTCCATACACCATGATAGGGTGAGAACGATTGAACTTGAGAATATATTCTGCACTTAGAATTGAGGTTCTACTCCCTACACTACAATACGGTGGGAGGATTTTAGCTTGAAAAACAAATTTGAATAAAGCATTGGGTTTCTACTATGTGTAGTGTGATGAGGCCTATGCATTTTGCATTGAGGTTCTATTTCATGCAAGCTCAACAATTTACCCCATTTATCATCCATTGGATCATGGTAAATTTCTTGAAGGGTTTTATGCAAGGTGTTTTCGTTTACAAAATACATTAAGGGAAACATCAAATGTGCCCTGGTTTGGGATTTAGAAAAAATATTCAAACATAAGGAAGTTGGGATGCTAGAATGCACAAAGAATTTAAGATTAATTATTTGAAACCAATAAGGGTAGTCTAGAAGCTCTTTGATAGTCTCAAATACTGTCACTTCACTCAACATGGATTGTTAGAGACTGTGTTCAAGTAGAACTCTGTTTATTTCTCTCTGTAATTAAATTATTTTGATTTTATATTTTCAAGAATAAGTGATGGCATGTTGGATTAATGTGGGTTTTTGAAATTGAATGGTTCAATTATCCATTAATCCTTAAAATGGGGTTTAATTTGTGTGTCATTTTTTATTGCATGCAACAAGGGAAAATGAGTCAAAGGTATCACCACAACCAAACTGTGGAATTGATGGAAATCCAAAAAAAGTTTCATTCGACTATGTGTTGTTTGGAAAATATCTAAAGGTTTTAGTTGCAAAAAAGTTCACTTATAAAAATATGTTGGATACTCAGTTGAATCCATTCACTTTTTTATGTTTACTTTGGGTCACAATGACATTATTCCAGTAATTTTATTTGAGATTGAATGGCCTTTGAGTGAAGGCCCAAATGGTATTGGAGTGAATCCTGAAAAATGTTATTAATTATAGTATAGGTGATATTGGAGTCATCGAACATGAGACTCCCAATGCAATTATGCAGGGTGCTCCAATGAGGCGTAATTCAATCATATATACCTTTATTTTCTCAATTTTTAATGAGAACCATAAGAAGGGTCCAACCATTTTTCACTGAGAGGTAAATTGGGCTTATTCAGACAGATTGTTCTAAACTATGGTACATGATCTAGATTTTAGTTGTGACAGATGGATCTCCTCCACCATATTCCCTATTGTGTGTTTAACACTTTGTTTCAATCCAAATACCCTTCATATTCATGCTTCATATGCAAGGATTACAGTACAATATATGATGTAGATTTGAGGTGTGGTTGGTGTGGATCTTCTCCACCATATACCCCTCTTTCTTATTCTCTTCCCATCCCTATCTCCTTATTCTCAGGACTGTCAATTTTTTTTCAAAAGAGAATACCTTGGAAATGTTGTTTATTACATTAGTAAACCGAGTTTTGATATGTTATTATTCAGAATCTTGATTTCTCTATTGATTTGAAGGAACACACACACACACACGCACATATATAATCTGTATTTTGACCTATATAAAAATTCATGTGTACATCATTGAATAAATATTTATTAGAAGTTACAATAGAAGATAAATAGATATTTTACAAATTGAGATGTGATTGTATGAGATGTGACTGTAAGGTAAACATATAAAATCTCAAACTGAACATAAATAAATATCAAGCATCTTAAAAATAAAAAAATACTAATAAATATATAAAAAAACTAACATAGATCATAAATAATGAGAAGTTTATCGTTTTTTTTCTTGAGTTTAAATTTAAAAAATTCTCAATAGAATTGAAGTTGAGAGAATATAAATGGATTTAAGATGAATATATGCTAATCTATAACATGTACTTAGGTATTTTTCTCCAAAAAGCTATATTTATTCATTTAAATGAGTATCTATTCTAGACTTGCAACTTTTATGCTAGCATCTATTTTAAATTCAATGCACCCACAACCTTAATTTAGATGGCTCTGATATATTTTTCGCTAGCATCTATTTTAAATTTAATGCACCCACAACCTTAGTTTAGATGCATCTCTATTTGAGTAGGTGTTATAGTTTTTATTACTTTATGTTTTCTGAGGTAACATGTATTCTTTGGTAATATTAGGTTTTTTTATATTCTTTTCTCCTTATCTGCAATTGATGCTTCACTGTTACATGCTTTTGTGGATTTGGATACTTACAAAGTGTCATTTACCTACGTATGTTTGGTGATTCAGTAGACATAAAATTTTAACTGGTGGCCACCTTCGATCCTGCCTTGGTGTGGTTTAGCTTACGGTGGTGCTTCATTATGTATTTGATGCTCTCGACGACAAGATATTATAGGATGTTGGCCATCAAGTAAATTTCGTGGGTTTCTTGGTAGTTAAATATGTGTTTCAAAATACATTTTTCTGTCTAGAAATGAGAGACGAACTGTTTCTTAATAAAAGACAAATTTAATAATGATATATAAGATGACCAGTAAATAACATCAATGTCCAAATATGACTTGTAAATATAGTATATATAATATCACTAGCGAGTTGCTAAGGTCTCTCTACTAAACATATGAAGAGAAATGAAGACCTTAATCTTTTGTATGCTTTAACAATTTTTAAAATTGTTGAATTGTTTTTAGTATTAATCACATCCATGAGTTTTTCTCCAGATGTTGGATGTGACACATTCATTCTTAATGCTACTCTTTCCTATTCTACTAACTTACGTCGTTTCCTTTGTAACATTTGGTGCAATTATTAGTTCATGTAAGTATTGGTAGAATGTTTTACAAGGATTAAAAGTATAAGCATAAGATATTGGTTGGACTGGGCACCAAGTTATTTATATTCTAAAATAAGGGGATATTTATGTTCATCACTATTTGTTACAATCGCCACTTTTTGTTAGGTGTTAAGTGTTTTATGTTATGAAACCAACTCCAAAAATAGAAGAAAAGAGAGATCAACACCTTAGAGATAAACCACTTCGAGGGGGAAACCTCATTTACACTACATAAATGAACAATTCTTGAATGATACAAATGAAAAACCATCCTTTCTATATATATCAGTCCATGGGGTCACAATATAATTCTATCCGACCTAACAATAATAATGTAAGGGAACAATAATAACAATATGGGGGTTACATGGGTACAACAATAACCGTAATGGGGCTACACTAACAACAATAAGGGACTGCACTAGTAATATAGGGACCTAACATGCCCCTCTCCTTCAAAAAAGTGTTGTCCTCAATGCTTGAGTAGATCTAGATGCTTCTGTATAAAATTCTCATCCTCCCATGTAGAATCTTTAATGGTTAAATTCTTCCACTTGATGAGATACTCTGAAATTGAACGATTTTGTAGCTGTCGAGTTCTTGTTTCTGTGACTGATTCATTTTCCAATATGTTTTTTCCTTCCTCATCAAGTTCTGGGAATATTGTTTGAAGTGGATTTTTGTCACTTATAACCTTTTTTAAGCATGAAACATGGAAAACTAGATGCACTCGAGAAGAAGAAGGAAGCTCCAATTTGTATGCCATAGTACCCATATGTTTGCAACACCTTGAAAGGATCATAGTACTTTGGCGATAATTTATTATCCATCTTAGCTTGCTTGAGGGACATTTTTTTGTATGGTTGTAGCTGTAAAAATACCTAGTCTCCTACATCAAAAATTCTCTCGTTGCGATGTTGATCTTTCTGTTGTTTCATTCGATTTTGTTCCAAATTTAGGTTATCCTTTAAGAGTTGGAGAACATGTTTTTGATTCTCGATGTGATATTCCACTTCTTAAACCTTAGGATTTTCTCTTAAAGATGATGTGATGGATAGTGAATGATATCCATAAAGTGTCATAAATGGGGTCACTTTTGCTACAGTATGGAAGGAAGTGTTATACCTCCAGTCAGCCATAGGTAACCATTTGACTAATTTTGTTTTTTTATCATATACAAAACAACGAAGATATCCTTCCAAAAATTTGTTCACTATATTAGTTTTCCCATCAGATTGAGGATGATAAGATGACCTATGAGCTAGTTGAGCCCAAACAAGAAAATAATTCTGTCCAAAAATTTCCAGTAAAAATGGGATCTCTATCGCTTACAAATAATCTTTGGGTTTCCATGTAGCTTTTGAATTATTTCCATAAATACAGTAGCAACTGTACTTTCTTTAAATGGATGAGATAATGCACAAAAGTGTGCATACTTGGTAACTCTATCAACTACCACCATGATGACACTCTTTCCTTCAGACTTAGATAAACCTGTGATAAAATCCATTGAAATATCCTCCCAACATTGACTTGGAATGGATAAAGGTTGTAGAAGACCCAGGGTCTTAATTGTCTCCACTTTATTTTGCTGGAAAGCAAAACATTCTGCCACAAAATTTTGAATATCAGATTTAAGACCATCTAAAAAAAATCTTTCTTCACCCTATGGTAATTTTTTAAAATTCCTGAGTGTCCTCCTAAGGGATAAGTGAGCAATTCCAAAATAATATTTTGATTTAGTTGGGAATTACTACAAATATATAAGCGATCTTTGTACCATAAGGAATTATTTTTCCAACTAAATGTATCAGATGTAATAGGATATTGATGTAACTTTTGTATGAGTGTCCACACTTCTTCACCCTTTTTCCATTCATCCATTGCTTCGTTATCCATTCTGGTTGTATAATAGAAATTGCACAAAGCAATTCTTCCACCTCTTCATCATTTCTTGAGAGTTCATCTACAACAACATTTAACTTCCCTTTTTTTTGTAGATTATTTCAAAGTCATAACCCAACATCTTTGTGACCCATTTTTTCTACTCTTCTGAAGATAGTCATTGTTCCAAAAAGTATTTAAGACTATAATGATCATTTTCTACCTTGAATTGTCTTCCCATTAGGTAAGGTCATTGTTGGTATCCAAGTGCGAATGAATATTCAAACCCTTTCCCACATTAATTATAAATCCAGGTGTGTTGGTTATTGCAAGGCTAACGCGCACAGTATGTGCCAATACAGTAGCACAATTCTGATATCAATCGTGGGTTCGATAATTTGAACAAAGAAAAAATAAATGTAATAACAATAAAATAATGGTAGTAATAAATTGTAAATATTGCAATGTATTCACAACAATAAAGATACCAGCAATTAGATCTACTATTACGAAAATTACGAAATATGTAAAACAAAAAATAGAATTAATAATGTATAGAAAGAATGCAGCACCTGATCAGGAGAGTGGGCCCAACTCTCTGATCAGGACTGTGATGTACTCACAAACTTACAAGAGTAACATGAAGATAACTTGCATTAACTCAATGAAATGTTCTATTATAGATCTCCATTCCCTGCATAGCCAACCCTCTATGTGTTATCTCCTATGCGTTCTATCCTCCCCTTCTCTCTGATTTGTGCCCTTTTTAAATATACAAACAAAAAAGGGGAAATAAATTGATTACAAAATCTCAATAAGAAATATGAGATCCAAAATATATTTCCATCATGATTCAGCTGGCACAAGTCGAATCTGGCAATTACAATTGGGGCAATTTTGGAAAACAGACACAACAGAAAATCTGCAAATATGTCCTTCGAATAACCCTGCGTTTCTATCAATCAAGACTAGATTTTGGACAACTGATTATAGGAAAACTAATTTGGCCCATTCTGCACAAAACCCATGTTTCGGATTTTCAAGATTCGTCTCCGTTTTCCCGAAACGTTCAAGGAAATATTGTCTCTTGTTATTCCAGCGAATTTTTGAGTTGGAATATTTAATTATCAGCAGAAGATCAAATTTTCAATCTGAAAGAGATCTTGGAGGCTAAAATAGTGAGTGATGTTATAAATAATTCATTAATAAACCATAATTGTCAAAATCATGCATAATAATCATTAATTTATTAAATTAAAGGAGAAAAAGTATTATTTATCAAAAAGAGCACAAATAATTATGAAATGGAATTATATAATAAATTATGATAAATAATGTCATAAAAGAACATAAGAAATTTATGATATGGATGTTAAGAAGTGATAATAATAATACAAATTAGTGGCCCAACATCTCCCCCAAACTTAACATGTTGCATGTCCTCATGCAACCCAATGCCTGAGTATTAACCAAGTTGTAATACAATAATCAAAATTCTCACCCCAGTGCATGATATTGATGGAAGACAAGGCTTCTTCCTCAATTGCTTCCTTAAAATAATTTTCATGTATACTTTCAACTGTATGTATTTGAAGTTGCAACAAAGTATGATACAAGTAAATAGAAACTTCATTACAAACCAGATTTTGCTAAAATTTTGTAAGAAAATTTATACTATATTAATGCTTCTCCAATCTGAAAATAAAATCAATGCAAAGAACAAATTTCAATATATTAGCAAAATGGTTTTAGGTAATAATGCATGATTTTTTTGGAATTAACAAAATGGCTTATCTTGAAAATTTCTGGGTTTAATGATAAATCTTTGTTGCCCAAAAATCTGAAGAATCTAGTTGATAGTTTTAAGGATATACAAAAATCAATTTTAGGATTGTACACCTTAAATGAGGAATAAATGATAAATCATTCATCATGCATAGCAACCCTTCCCCCAAACTGGAGAATTAGCATGCCCTCATGCTACACTAAAAAACAAATTGGGGTGGTTTCTACAATCATGGCTGAAATCTTTGTTTGGTGTATAAAAACATAGAATAAGGGAGATTTTGAGAATGAATAATGAGATCGATGGATGATAAAGAATATTAATGGCATGTTCATGATAATGAAAGTAACACTCCCCCAAACTGAAATAATTTGTCTCTAAAAAATGGGAAGTGGTAAAGAAAGGGAAATAATGGTTGAAAAAATATCAGTGAATAATGCTCAATGGTTTTTCATGACATTCTCCTAAAATTTTAATAAATAAAAACCTTATGCTATTTTACCTCAAGTTTTACCTCCATAAAAATGTGGAATGGCATGCATGGATTGACATTTTTTTGAAGCTGATGTAGGTTGAGCTAATGCTGAAAGTGATGCGCAAGGTGGAAGCCATGCACGCTGAAAAAAGTAATCAGAAAGTGTAGTAGGTTTTCCTTCCACCAAACTGATTAGTTTCCCTGTCATCTATAAAACATCTCATGAGTATCTGTAATCAGTAATTCATCACCTCAATTACCCCATTACATATAAAAGTGACATAAACATATTGTGAATGAAATGGGATAATAATGGATAAGAAGGGAAAAGATGCATTCCCTATACCCATAAGCTTTGGTTTTCATGAGCACAAAAATTATGAGAATTAGTTATCTCAGTCTTTTCTTCTCATGGTCTGTCCAATTACATGGGATTCAAAATCAAAATCAAGCCTCTTAGTGGTGTTGTTAAGATATGAATAAATGGTGATTGATTGGGCAAGAAACTATCTTTGGTTAAATGTATGATACTTGTAGAATAAAGGAATTATAGATTAGATGATACAAAATTTCAAATATCAAATATCCTAAAAGTTTCATCCCTGACATATAAAGTAAATATTTATAATTCAATAATAGATATAAACCATAACCACCATCATCTTAGAACTGATTAAATATTACCCCATGAACCATGAGTTATGGAAAACCTTGTATATGAAATAGTCATCTTTATCGGAAATTAGCTTTGAGAAAACAATGTAACAAAGTATATTACAATATTAAATTAACTTCTATACCATAGGCATAGCCACTACTGCCAATAGGCATCCATAGCCTTGACAGGGATGCCTTTTTAACCCATTGAGATGCCAGTGTCCCATCTATTAGAAATAAGTACATAGTTACAAAAGCCTTTCAATTTACTTAGATGTCAACTGAAGATCATTGTTTTGAAATGGTAACCAATTAATAACAATTCCATTCACAGGAGCTAACAAAATTTAAAAATTCAACTCGTGATGAGACCTCTTGTCCTTCAGTTTTATGACCGAAGGCCATTATCGTGGTTTGGTGACCAGCAATGGTAATGTCACTTTATTAGGACCTATGATCATGGTAGGCTCACTCGTGATGAGGCCTCCTATCCTCTAGTTGACTATTTATGTTTAATATTAAACTATGGTTATTGTTAATCAATAAATATTACTTAATAGATGGGGTAGCAGGTCAGCTCCTTAAGAGCTAGGGATGGTGTAAAAAGTTATGTAGTAACTATTTTCAACTTTGATATTTTTGCTTCTCAAAAACTAATAACCTTCAAGTGACTGCTGATAAATATATTTTTCATTGTTGAGATTGGGGTTGAGGAATAGTTCATTAAATAATGGTGGAAATATTTAAATACAATTATGTGGTCATCATCATAAATTTTACAAGATCAGGGACTTGACCAATTAGGAAAGTTGAAAGTTGGCATGATCAAATCATCTTTGCATAATTATTCCTTAGAAATAAGATTATGTTTATAGATAAACAAAGATAAATTGACTACCCAATCATTATGTTAAAGAAGGCCTAGACCATTAAAAGTATTTCCCATTCGAAAAAGAGAAAAACAACTCAGAAAGACCTACATATGTTGAATTCAACGTGAAAATTGGCCAACAACAATAGTTGTGACTGAGGTAACAACAACCATGACTTAGGTAATAAAATGGAAAGGGTAAAAAGAACGATGTTAGGAAGGTGACATGAAGGAGGATTAGTCACTTTACAAAATAATGAGGAATTAAGAGTGAATCAATCCTGACAAGACTTACCATAATAATCATCCTTTAAATACGAGACCTCCCCCCAAGTAAAGTATGTATGACATCAGTCATAGTTAATCATGTCATAAGTAAAATACCAAATAAATCCATGGAGTCGGTTGAGGATGTACTTGGTGACTTACCTTGGCAGAGTAACAACACTAGAGGAGTAACAACACCAATTACTTAGAAAAATATCACCACGGAGTAACAGAACCGAAGGAGTAATAGCATTGGATAATTAGAAAATTTTTCGGAGTAACAGCACCGAAGGAGTAACAGCAGTGGCAGATTCACAGCACCGACGGAGTAACAACACCCAGCACTTAGAAAATTTTCCGGAGTAACAACATCGGAGGAGTAACAACATTGGATACTTAGAAAAATTTTGGGAGCAACAATAGTGACATATTCACAACATCGATGGAGTAACAACAGTGACGGATTTATAGCATTGATGGAGTAACAGTAATGATAGATTCACAACACTGATGGAGTAACAATATTGATAGATTCATAGCACCGATAGAGTAACAGCAATGACAGATTCACAACATTGATGAAGTAACAACAATGATAGATTCATATCACTGATAGAGTAACATCAGTGATGGATTCACAGCACCAGTGGAGTAACAACAGTGATGGATTCACAGCGTCGATGGAGTAACAGTAGGGATGGATTCACAGCACTGGCGGAGTAATAGCATCAAGGAGTAGCAACATTGCAGAGTAACAACATCACAGATTAGCAGCATCCGAGGAGTAGCAGTGTCTTGAGTAGCAACATCTGGAGTAACAACATCTGAGGAGTAACAACAACCAAGGTGTAACAACATTACGGAGTGGCAACATCCAAGGAGTAACAACATCACAAGTAGTGGCACCCGGAGTAACAACATCACGGAGTAGCAACATCCAAGGAGTATTAGCATCACGAGTAACAGCATCTGGAGTGACAACATCACAGAGTAGCAGCATCCAAGGAGTAACAACATTGCAGAGTAATAGCATCGCGGAGTAGCAACATCCAAGGAGTAGGAGCATCCTGAGTAGAAAAATCCGAAGTAACAACATCCAAGGAGTAACAACAACCAAAGAGTAACAACATTACGGAGTGGAAACATCCAAGGATTAATAGCATCATGAGTAGCAGAATCTGGAGTAACAACATCATGGAGTAGCAGCATCCAAGAAGTAACAACATCCTGAGTAGCAGCATCCGGAGTAACAACATCTGAGGAGTAACAACAACCAAGGAGTAACAACATTATGGAGTAGCAACATCCAAGGAGTAACAACATCACGAGTAGCAGCATTCGGAGTAACAACATCACGGAGTTGCAACATCCAAGGAGTAATAACATCAAGGAGTAGCAACATCGCAGAGTGACAACATCGCGAAGTAGCATCATCTGAAGAGTAACAACATCCTGAGTAGCATCATTCAAAGTAACATCAACCAAGGAGTAACAACATTACGGAGTAGCAGTAACCAAGGAGTAACAGCATCACGAGTAGTAGCATCCGGAGTAACAGCATCATAGGGTGGAAGCATCCAAGGAGTATAGCATCACGAGTAACAGCATCCAGAGTAACAGCGTCATGAAACTTAAGAACTCGCTCCTTTTATTTTGAGAACAAAACAAAACAAAAAGTGTGACTTTGAAGTAAACAATACCTGAAGCATAAAAACATAAGAGAAATCAGAAAATAAATGACTCTTTATTGAAAACCAATAAATAAATAAATAACTCAAGTTATAATGGTTATGATTTTTGTTGCAGCCATGTTGTTTGTGAATGGTGAATGAATGGAAAAATGTTTTTTCGTAAATGCCTTGGATCTTCAAATAGAAATCAATTCCCCATTTCTCATGTTATAAATCAATTAATTGATGAAAAATATTCATGTAATTTTCTCTGTGTGAGGAAATGTCTTTGAAAATGTTTTTATTTTATTATCATTTCCTTCAAGAATCACTTGTTCATAAATTGACCTCAGTTATTTTCCTCGAACCTGCAAAAAAAGAGTGTCTACCTGCAATAAAACATGAAATCATGGAAGAGGATAGGTGATCGGGTTCTCCTAATCCAAGAAATATGCAAAAAAAAAAAAGTAGTTACTCTATAAAACGAATCCATGAAAAAAAATAACAAAGTAAAATTAATTTATTACCTGTGGGAGAGTGGTGGCCAACCATACTAACCAACAGTGTTTCAATGATAACTTCTTTGTTTTTCATCCGATTTGAGTGATTCAAAATCCAAATGAAATTGAATTGAGGGAGATTTCTCCAATAGAAATATTTTTTAAAAATTCCATGTAATGGTATGTTAAATTTTTCTTAGAGCAACTTGCATAACAGAGTCATTTTTTATTTTCCAGCTCAGACCAACAGTTGATATTTCAAGAATAACTTTTTCATTTGACGATGGATTGAACTGATTAAAATTGGAGATTAAATTATATTCATTTATATATCTCCAATAGAAACAAGTTTTGAAGACAAGAATAATTGGTGGGTCAAATACGCTAGTGAACAGCCGTGAAAACAAAGTTTCAAGAGTGCTGATTTACGAGAAGCAGTCAGTATTTTGGTCATAAATTCCTCATAGGATATCAAAATAAAGTGATTGAGATTGTGTTGTAAACTAGATTCATAGGGGAATATACCATAGAAACATGTTTCCAAAATCTAGTCATTTAAGCCTCCAGAAACGGACTGTCCCAACTTTGTTCCTTAGCTTCCTACTAGACATCCTGTCATTGTTTTGGTCATAACGTTTTTGTTTCAACTTGAAATCGAGTGATTAAAATTGGGTTAGAAATTAGAAATAAAGGGATACGTAGGATAGAAATAAGCCTTGAAAATTTTGTCCCTCAAAACATGACTGTCTCGACTATTTTTCCAGAATTTTCACCAAGCCCGGAAGCCATAAGATATGATAATTAATGATTTTTTCCAAGAGTGTGATCAAAACGAATATGAGTGTTTGTAGGAATTTTATTTTCAATATAATTCATCGGTATACATAAATGAATTTGCATATTGATCACCAATGTTAATTTTCACAGTGTGTCGCAACAAAAACAACTATTTTTACATCTAAAGAAATTTATTTATTTGTTTCTTTATTCATTCTACATTCTACACTACACTACAGTACTTTGAAAAATAAAATATACTTACGTATAATAGTACCTCCAATTAAGCCATTTTCTAAATAATGCCTCAAGTATGCACATACCCTTGTTTGAAAAATGTATGTTAATAAATACACAGGTATGAGAGACCAACTTCCTTGTTAAGGATGGTGCCAAGAGTTACTAAAGTGGGGAGTGATGTTGCAAGAAAACAACATAGTCAAACCAATCTTCAATATAGTCTTCATTTCTCATATTTGTAACATCGTGAAGTTCCTTAACTGAGTTCCAGATCCCTATCCTGTGAGTTTTGGGGGTCTTCCTTTGCCTTTTTGTTTAGATCTTTATTCATTGAAACGAAGTAAGGAAAAAAAAATTTCAAACAGTTCCTAAAGCTCAAGACCTGGAGCAGGGTGAAACATCCCTCCCCAGGACGAGGGATTGGGCATTTAAACACAAAGAAAGAAAGCAAGAAATCAAATCAAGAAATCTTAAGCTCGGGACCTAGAGCAGGGTAGCATTTCCCTCCCTAGGACGAGAGATTGGTTCCTAATAAATCAATCAACAAGAGAAATAGAAAAACTATGCTCAAGAACTAGAGAAGGGTAGAATTTCCCTCCCTAGGATGATAGATTGATCCTTAGATCAATATGAATCGTGTTATTGCACCTATGTTAGCGTCCCTAGCAACGACGCCAAAATGTTGGTGTCCAAGTGTGAATGAATATTCAAACCCTTTCCCACGTTAATTATCAATCTAGATGCGTTGGTTATTGCAAGGCTAATGTGCATAGTATGTGCAGATACAATAGCACAATTCTGATATCAATCGTGGGTTTGATAATTTAAACAAAGGAAAAATCAATGTAACAACACTAAAATAATGACAGTAATAAATTGTAAATCTTGCAATGCATTCACAACAATAAATATACCAGCAATTAGATCTACTATTACGGCAATTACGAAATATGTAAAACCAAAAACAGAATTAAAAATGTATAGAAAGAATGTAGGACCTGATCAGTAGAGTTGGCCCAACTCTCTCATTAGGGTTGCGATGTACTCACAAACTTACAAGAGTAACACAAAGATAACTTGCATTAACTCAATGAAATTTTCTATTACAGCTCTCCAGTCCCTGCATAGCTAACCCTCTATGCGTTATCTCTTATGCGTTCTATCCTCCCCTTCTCTCTGATTTGTGCCCCTTTTAAATATACAAACAACAAAGAGGAAATAAATTGATTACAAAATCTCAATAAGCAATATGATATCTGAAATATCTTTCCATCAGGATTCAACTTGCACAAGTCGAATCTTGCAATTACAATTGGGGCAATTTTGGAAAACGACCACAACAGAAAATCTGCAAATCTGTCCTTTGAAGAACCATGATTTTCTCTCAATAAAGACCAAATTTTGGAAAAATGTTAATTGGAGAACTAATTTGGTCCGTTCTGCACAAAACCCATGTTTCATATTTTCAAGATTCATCTTCGTTTGCCCGTAACGTTCAACAAAAAATTGTCTCTTGTTATTCCAATGAATTTATGTGTTGGAATATTTAATTATCAGCTGAAGATCAAATCTGCAATCTGGAAGAGATCTTGGAGGCTAAAATAGTGAGTTATATTATAACGAATTCATTAATAAACCATCATTTGCAAAATCATGCATGATAATCATTAATTTATTAAAATAAAAGATAACAAGTATTATTTATCCAAAAGAGCATAAATAATTATGAAATGGAATTATATAATAAATTATGATAAATAATGTGATAAAATAACATTAGAAATTGATGAGTGAAAATGTGAAGCTGGGTTACACTTTTTTCCCTTTTTTGAGAAAAAAATTTCATTTTTTCGGTTCTTCAACTTTCTGCAAACTATAACAATTTTTCTGTGTAGAATTTCATTTTGCGATAAAAATAAAAGTTGTGAGAAATTTTGTTAGCTTTCTATTACTTATTTTTTGAAATTTTTTTATGTAGATTTGATATGTCAACTTAGCTTTTCTTTGAGTGTGTGTTTCTTAACAATTAAAGGATTCATAAGAAGTCATGTTATGACGCAATGTTGTATTCATTGAAAATTTGTGTTTTAAAAAAAACAAAATGTGTTACAACAATCTAGACAGAGTCTACTTTGTTTTCGTCATATTTACAAAGCTAATGGATGCATATCATAATTACTAGATTTTTTTGAACTGGTCCAATACGAAAAACTGCGTATTTTGGATATGTTTCACGTCGCAAAAAATTTCTTAACATATAAGTTGTAAACTAAAAATCTAAAAGCTACCCATTAGAGACGACAGACCAATGTAATGCCCCATAATTTTTTCATTTTTTTTTACAATGTTTTTTGGGAGATACAAAATTTTGATTTCACTTAATCACAAAGACCCTCAGAAATTGTTTGCACCCATTTTATTAGAAAAATAATTAAAATTAATAAACGTTTATGAAATTCCATAAAAGTTATATTTCCTGAAAGTAGATTCAATTCTGAAAATGCTTGTCTTAGTTTCGACAGTTAATTAACAACCTTTCATGGAGTTTAATCAGTCCAAAGTTGCAGAACCGTTTTCAGAGCCTGGTTTTTGCGTAATTGGTGATGCATTAGTTCGGCCAAACTTTTAGTCCAAGTTCGGCTGAACTATGTTTTCCGCTTATGGCTCGTTAAATCTAAC